>VFFE01007018.1:832014-879826 GCA_008921705.1 Burhinus oedicnemus
GGGATGCTCTGCCCGGGCCTGCTTCTCCCCTGCCCCAAACGCGGCCCCGCAGCGCGCCTCTCCGCAGGCCCCCCACCCCCGGGGGTCTTGGCCACCCTCCCGCAGCCAGGGCTGGGACCCCGCGTCCATCACTCCGGCCTCGGGCCTGCCCCGCTGCTCGCCCAGCATCCCCCAGCATTGCTTGGGCACTCGCCTGTCTCCGGCCCCTCTTCTCCCAGATTTTGGGGCTTGCAGCCACCCTTCGCACTCCCCACATTTTACAATGCTCCCGTCACCTGCAAAATGCTGGCCCTGCAGCAGACACCCCCTGACCCCCCTGCGGCCAGAGCCACGGCCAGCACCGCCTGGATCAGCTGCCCGATTTCCAGGCACCCCAAGGAGACACCGATTTCCCGTCCTGGAGCCCCACCTTGGCTGCTCATGAGGCCTCGAAGCTGCTTCTCCCACCACCCACCCGTCGCACGTGAGCCTTAGTCACCACCAGCAGCCGCCCCCCGCTCCCAGGGGCGAGGGCTTCGCCGCCACACATCCCACCCTGCCTCGATAACAGGCAGATAAGGAGAGGCCTCCCCCGCTCCCCGGACAGGAGCAGAGGCCTTGGCGCAGCCACGCTCGGAGGTGAAACTCCTCTTGGCCTTGCAAGAAGCAGGGGTGGTTCAGCAGCATGGCCCCAGTCCCTGCCCACCATGGCAGCACATCAAGGGCAGGGGACATGTGGACAGCAGCAGCAGCGGCCGGGGGGAAGCACTGCTTAGGGCTTTGCAGGGCCAGCAGGAGCCAGGGAACACGTCCCCCTTCACTGCGCAGCCAGCTTGGCCCAAGGATCTCACAAATCACCTGTCCCTGGGTTCACCGGGACATGTTGATGAACAGATACAGTTTTCTGCAGGCAGCGCCCATCGGAGATGCCTGTTTTGGGGATGACATCACCGCAGGGCCAGGAGATGCCCTGCCACCCGTCCTCCCTCGCCTACCAGGCAAACAGGTTTCCTGAAATCCCAGCCCTCTCCTCCGGAAGCGTGTTCCTCTGACTCAGGGGATGGGGAGCGGACAGGAGGACTCCCCAGCAGACGGGGCGGCCCCACTCTGTGCCGCTGCAGGGGTGGCCGCATGCCCCAAACCGCCCCAAACCACCCCAAATGCCCCAGAGCCCCGCGCTGCGGCTGAGCCATCGCCTTCCCATGGCCCGTGGCCCCTGGCCCCACCGCCCACCGGCTGCTCACCCGGCTCAGCCAGAGCAGAGGCTTCCCTGAAACTCCTGGCAGCCTCACCCGCTGGCTGACTCCCTGCCGGGGAATGCTGCGTGGCCGAGCCGCAGCTCCAGGAGCTGCGCAGCCCCGGGGGATGGCGGGGGACAGGAGTGCAAGTGGCGCAGGAGCATGTCCCGGTGAACCCACAAACACAGGAGACACCCCAGGACAGTGAAGGGGAACAGCCCTGCTTGCACGCCTGCGTGGCCCAGCCTCCAAGGGGGCTGCGGCAGCCCCATGGCCCCTCATTTCCATGGCACACAAGGGACCTGGCAGAGCAGGGCCAGGGCCACCCCATGACCTGCTCCGAGGGTGCCGGTGGGTGGCTTCCAAAGCCACTTTGCCTGGCGGGGCAATGGCCCTGTGGGTCCTGGTGGGGTGAGCACAGCATTCCCCAGAGAGGACAAGCATCCCAGGGCTCCAGGACAGCCTGGCGCTGGGTCCAGCTGTACCCAGGGTCCTTCTCCCCACCACGGGGCCAGCCTAGAGCAGGGGGCATGGTGCAGAAGGGGCAATCGCGGGTGGCCTATGGCTGTGCTCCGGCAGTGCTCCCGGCGCGGGCAACAATGCAGAGGGCTCCTGGCTGCCGTGCCAGCCTGAGTCGATGGGCTTATACAACAAGGAGAGCATCGATCGATCGCTCCGCTGCAGGCAGAGCCCCGCTGTGTCGGGGTTGCTGGGTCCAGCCCCCCCCGTTCCCACGGTGCTGGGAACAGCCGCCCTCCCCGCGCTGATGGAAAATCCGATGAGCTCATGACGAGCATGCCGCTCGGTGCCAGCAGCTGCACGCCCCAGAGCTCCCTGTGCTCCTCAGCCCGTCAGCACAGGGTGCAACACTGCCACTGCTCCCTCGGGCCGGCCTGGGGAGGGGGCTGCACCCAGGGGGCTGGAGCCTGGTCACTGTTCTAGCCCCCACAGTGTGCCCAGCACCTCGCCCTGACACTGCCTGCAGGGAGCCCGATGGGGTGCTGAGCACCCCAAAATCGAAGGACAATTACAGCTGCAGCTCGGCCGCTTGCCTTGCCAGCATGAGCTGATGCTGCAGGAGGCTGGGTGCAAACAGGGATGAGGACGGCAAACAAAGCCCGCCAACATCACTGGGCAAAGTACCGTGGGGGACACCCCATCCCACCCGCTCCTCACCCTTCTGCCCCACACCTCCCGCCTCTGGCCTCAGGCCTTTGCCCCCGTCCCAGGCTGCTCCCACCCTGCTGCTCTGCGCAGGGCAGTGGTACTGTGGCCAGGAGGGCTGATGTGAACCCCTGCCCCCAAAATGCTCCAGCTGATCCCCACTAGCTATGGGACAGTGACCCGACAGGAACCCGAGGGCAAAGTTCTGTCCCTGCATGCTGTCCCAGAGCGGACGGGTGCAGTACCAGTCCATCCCCAGTGGAGTGCCGGCACAGCCGCCAGCCCCCGAGCATCTTGCTACGGGGCTGGCATCGTGGCCAGCCGCAAAGCCCCACTGCTGCAGGACAATCCCCTGTGGGTGCAGGTGACAAATGTGCCAGCGATGGGCTGAGCCCTGCCCTGCCTTGCCGCAGCCCTCACTTGCTCTGTAATTATCCCAGGCCACATCTGTAATTAGTGCCCTGATGTCATGGTGTCAGGCCTGGGCAGCCCCACATGCTCCCCACCAGCCCCACCTTGGCCTCTGGCCCTGGGGCTGAAGGAGATCCCGGCCCTCCAACGCCATCCCGAGGAGCTCCTGCTCGGCTCCAGCTACCCGCACTCCTCACCAGCATCACTGCTGGACCCCGTCCCATCTCTGCCCCGCAGCACCCGAGCTGCTGTAGGGCTGCATCCAGCCCTCTGGCTGGTGCGGGGCTTGGCTGCTCCCACTGCTGCATCTCTGCTCCCACCACGCTGCCATCATCCCGCCTGCTCCTTGCGGTGCTGGCCCGGCTGGCTAGCTGCATGGCTGCCACCCTCCTGGAGACAGATCCTGCCTGGGCAGGAGAGGGGCCAGCCCCTGCCCTCCTGAGCGCTCCAGGCTGCGGACAAAGGCAGCGCTGCCGGTCCCCCACCCTCTCGGCATGGGAATGTGCTGGATCGGCCCCAGCAGCTATAAATAGATCTGGAGGCGCAGGCGTGCACCGGCCAGACACGCGTGGGTCCAGGCAGCCACTGTCCCTCGGCCGGCGTGGCTCGGGCAGGGTGCGGGGCTGCAGTGGTGCCCCAGGGAGGGACAGGGATAAGGACAGGGAGGAGGGTGAAAGCCCCGGGCAGGGCAGGGGCACTGCCGTCCTGCTGCGGGGACCCTCCCAGCCCTGTGAGGGGGGGGACAGGAGGGGAGGCCCCACACAGCCACCACGGAGCAGCACCCAGCACTTTATTGTGAGCGGGACAACCACGCTCCCCGCGGCACACAGGACCCCCCAGCACACCGGGCTGCCCAGCCCCACAGTCACCCCCACCTCTAGCACCCACGCAGGGGACGGGTTGCGCCGGTGACAGTGAACTGCGCGCTCAGCACCTCCGAGGGCGCCCGCGTCTTCTGGCCCGGCTGCTGCCCACCGGCAAAGATGGTGAAGGTGCCGGGTTCGAGGTGCCAGTCCTGTGCCCAGACAGCACGCTGCTCGGCTGCCACCTGGAAGGACAGCTTGGTCTCCCGGCCGGCTGGCACGGCCACGCGGCGGAAAGCCACCAGCTGCCAGCGTGGTACCGGCACAGACGACTGCTCCCACCGCAGGTACAGCTGCACCACCTACCCGGAGGGACAGGAGTCAGCGCCGATGGGACCCCCCAGCTGCCCCCCACAGCAGGGGGGACCCCGGCTGCATCCATACCCCCTACAGCCACATCAGTGCGGAGCAGCTACGCTCACCTCCTCGCCGTCCCGTTGCCCTGTGTTCTCCAGCACCACAGACGCGGAGAGGTTGGCACAGATGGGCAGCACTGGGGGGCTCAGCACCAGGTCCCGGTACTGGAAGGTGGTGTAGGACAGCCCGTAGCCGAAGGGGTAGAGCGGGGCCTCCTGCCCATAGTACCGGTACGTCCGCCCCTCCATGGTGTAGTTTTCCATCGGTGGCACCTGTGGGATGCATGGCCGGTGGAGCAGGGCAGGGCTGGGCAGGCACAGTCAACCATCAACCCTGCATCCTGCAGCTCCCCTGGCCACCAAGGCAGGGAAGGGCTACGGGTGCCGCCAGCTGCCCCAGCCTTACCTGGTGCATGCCTGCAGGCCATGTGGCCGGTAGTCTGCCGGCTGGGTTGGCCCCTGCCTCGCCCAGCAGGACCCTGGCGATGGCGAGGCCCGTGGCCTGGGCAGGGAAGAAGCACGCCAGGATGGCTCCCACACCCTCGTGCGCCTGTGCCCAGCTCACGTCCAGGGGCCCCGCGTTGAACAGCAGCAGGATGACGGGGCGCCCGGCGGCTGCAGGGAGATGGCTGTCACCAAGAGCCAAGCACACCACCCCTTCTGGGTTGGCCCCGACCCACAGGACTCCAGCCAGCCCCCAGGTGCCCACGTGCTGCCCCGGCCGGGAGCCGAGCCCCCCAGAGCCCCTACCCGCCTGCACGGCGTCCTGCAGCAGCTCCAGCTGGTGGCCCGGCAGGGATAGGTCCCTCCGGTCCTTCGCCTCCGTCTCCACATCTGTCCCTGCATGGGGACAGCCAAGGGACAGCCTCTTACGCCCTACCCAGGGTGCCGCAGATGGATGCAGGAGAGGGACACCGAGCACCTCGGGGGGCCGATGTGGACCCATTCCTCTCCCGGAGCTGCCCAGGCTCTGGGGCGCTCCCCCTCCTCAGGCTATGCCCACCCAGTGCCCTCCCCGCTCCCACCTACCTGTCCCCAGGCAGACCACCACCACGTCGGCTGCCCCTGCTACACCCACCACCTCTGCCTGCGCGTACTGCTGGCACTGCGGCTCCCGGCAGCCTGCCGCGAAGCTGACGTTGGCTGGCAGCGTCTCCAGCCCTCTCCTGTGCCAGGGAACAGCAGAGGGCACAGAAGCCGCTGTGCCTCAGGGTCGGGGCACCTTGGGGACAGCCCCCTCTTGCCCCGGCCCCCAGCAAAGGGTTGAGTTGCTGCAGCAGCAGCCCCGGGCAGTGCCCAGGACTGGGGACGGGCAGCAGCACCGCGCTGTCTCACCGGGGAGTGTAGATGTATCGTGGCTCCGGCACCGGCGCATAGTCCCCGAACAGCACCCGGGGGTTGTCAGCGAAGGGACCCACCACCTGCGGAGGGCAGAGGGGTGAGGGTGGGCACCGGCAGCCCTGTGCCACGCAGCCTGCGACTCTCCAAAGGAGGGGACACCAGCGTGCCCGGGGTACGGAGCCGGCAGCCCCTGGGTCACCGTGTCCCCCTGCCTGCCTCCGCAGTGCTCACCGCGAGGCGTTTGCCAGACAGGTCGCGGGCCTGGAGGGGCAGCGTCCCCCGCACGTTCTTCAGCAGCACGAAGCTCTTGACAGCAGCTTCCAGCGAGAGGTTGCGGTGCTCGGGGCTCTGCACGGTGCTCAGGTCCAGGGCGCTGTAGGGGTTCATGGCCGGGGGGTCGAACTCCCCCAGCCGCATCCGCGTGTAGAAGAGAGGCCGGACCCGGTCACGCAGCATCTGCAAAGACCCCGGCACCAAAACCTCGGTGGTGTTTGGCAGGGGCAGCCCTGGCTCCCTGCCCGCGCCCCTGACCCCGCTCCCCCCACTCACCTGCAGCGTGATGTTGCCCGTGGCCAGAGCCTGAGGGATGTGCATGAAGACATTGTTCCTCATGCCGTAGGAGAGCTCCAGGTTGCAGCCGGCATTCATCGAGGCTGCCGTGCCGGAGAGAAGGGAAACCACCCGTCATGGCTGCGTGGTGCCCGGGGACCCCGCACCCATCCCGTGAGCTCACCGACCGCCGTCTCCAGGAAGGTGCGTGTGTAGTGGTGCCCCAGCATGATGAGCTCCAGGGCCCCCTCATCGCTCACCACATAGCCCTCGAACCCCCACTCGCTGCGCAGGATGTCCGTCAGCAGCTTCTTGTTGGCGCAGGCGGGAACGCCATTGATCCTGTCGGAGAGGGGATGGGCAGCCTGCCCGGCTGGGCACCGGCCACCCTGCAGGCAGCCCAGCCCACGCAGCCCCCACCGTGCTCGGTACCTGTTGTAGCTGCACATGAAGCTGTAGGAGCCAGCGCGCACGCATGCCTGGAACTGGGGCAGGAAGGTGGTGCGCAGGTCCCGCTCCAGCACCTGCAAGCGCGACGGCAGAGAGGGGTCAGTGCCCAGGGTGCCGCACGCCATCCCACAGCGCTGCCGCGCTCACCTTGGCGTCGAAGCTGAGCCGGGAGACGGGGATGTTCTCAGGGCCCCCGTGCACGCTGAAGTGCTTGCAGCCGGCGCTGGCCTTGATGTAGCGGGGGTGCTGGCCCTGCAGCCCCTGCACGAAGCTGCGGGCCAGCTCCCCGCTCAGGAACGGGTCCTCCCCATAGGTCTCCTGGCCGAGGCGAAGGCAGGTCACCGCCGGGACCCCCAGCCCTGCACCTCCGTAGCCAGCGCCCCGGGGAGCTGCTGCCACCCTCCGACCGGTCACCCACGGTCCTGCGTGGGCCCTCCCCGTGCTGGCACCTGGTTCCTGCCCCACAGCGGGTGCCTCATGATGTTCAGGACGGGGCTGAAGCAGCTGAGCCCAGTGTGGTCACCGTAGCGGCCGGTGGCAGCAAAGTCGTTGTGCTTGGCTCTCACCTCGGTGGCGGTGGCGTTGGCCACCCGGTAAACAAGCTCGGGGCTGCGAGGGGAGCACGGGGGTGTCAGGGGACGAGGAGGGGTCCATCCCGTGGGGTCGTGTCCCACATCCCCGGGAGCCCCGTCCCGTGGGGGCCCCGGTGCCGGTACCTGAAGGCGGCGGCGAGCCCCAGCGCCTGGGGGAAAGCCGTGGCCCAGCCGGGCGCCTCCGCATCGCCCCGCAAACACTCGGTGTTCCAGTTGTAGGGCGCGATGCCCAACCGCGGGACCGGGGGCGCGGGGCCGTTCCCCATCGCGCCCCCCCTCGCCACCTGCGGGCCAGCGGCGCTGAGCGGGGGGACGGCGGGGGAGTCCCGGGAGGGGGGTCCCGGGGCCGCCCCCGCCGCCCCCTCACCTGCAGCACCAGCTCGGCGGGGCTCAGCCGGCCCAGCAGGTCGTCGAGGCGGCGGTGCCAGGGCAGCGCCGGGTCCTGGAAAGGGAAGGAGAAGGAGAATGGCTGCGCCCGCCCCGGCCCGGAGCCCAGCGCCGCGCACAGCAGCACGGCGGCGGCCCGGAGCCCCGCCAGCCCCGGCACGGCCGCTCCCGGGGCCGCCGCGCTCCGCCGGGCGGGCGGAGGGGCGGCTCGGCGCGGCATGGCACGGCTCGGCACGGCTCGGTTCCTGGGATCGGCACGGCCCGGAGCTCCGAGGCCACGGGAAACGGGCGCAGCGGGGCGGGGCGGGACGCGGGGCGGCTCGGTCCTGCGCCCGCCGGACGGGGCGGAGCGGGGCGGGACGGGGGATCCCGGGGCAAGGATGCCGGTGCGGAGGGTCCCGGGACGGGGGATCCCGGGGCAGGGGGTCCCGAGGCGGGGGATGCCGGTGCGGAGGGTCCCGGGACGGGGGATCCCGGGGCAGGGGGTCCCGAGGCGGGGGATGCCGGTGCGGAGGGTCCCGGGACGGGGGAATCCCGGTACCAGGGGTCCCGAGGCGGAGGGTCCCAGGACTGGGGATCCCGGTGCCAGGGGTCTCGAGGCAGGGGATGCCAGTGCAGAGGGTCCCGGGACTGGGGATCCCAGGGCAGGGGGTCCCGAGTCGGGGGATGCTGGTGCAGAGGGTCCTGGGATGGGGGATTCCGGGGAGCTGCCTGGCTCCAGTCGTGCTCCTCACTGCCCCGGGAAGGCATCAGAAAGCGGTGGCGCTGGAGGAGCCCCAGCCGTTTCCCTCCCCAACGAAGCAACCAGAGCCGGTGCGGGGGCCCGTGCATCAGGGTCTGTATTTGGGGGGCAGCGAGTCCCGGCCAGCAGCGCCGGAGCACCATGCAACATGCAGCCAGGCCCTGGCTCCCGTCCTCTGGCTCAGCCGTGGTGGCAGGTCACAGTGTTTCAGTTCCCACCTCCCCAAACACCTCCCGGCGCAGGCACGTCTGCAAGTGGGAACCAGCAGAGCCACCCGGTGAAGCCAAACCGGCTCCCAGGGACACCCCGGCTGCAGCCGGGCTGCCTGTGGCTCCGGCATTGCCAGCAGCAGGGCTGGCAGGGCACGGCCCCTGCTCGGGGCTGCGGGGCAGAAGTTGCCCCACTGCTGCTCCTGTCCTGGACCTGGGACCCGGGGCAACGAGGGGAAAGGCCTTCATTAGCATGTTGTGCTTTAACAAGAGCCACGGAGTGTGATGCCGGTGTGGGTTCTATGCAGTGACCAGGGACACGGTACCTACGGTGGACACCCACGCATGGCAGCAGCCGTGCCGGCCGTGGTCGCACTCTTGGTGCCCGGGGGCCAAGGCTGCTGGTCCTCCTGGCCATGCTGCCCAAGTCCCACATGTGCAGCCTGGAGACACAGCACAGGGCTGGCCGGTGGCTCTGGCATAAACATGCCGGCAGGGCTGTGGCTGGACCTGGCACATGTCGGCCAGGTGACTCCCCAGGCAGCGAGGGCCAGCACTGTGTGACCTGGAGCAGCACGTGTGGCTCAGGCAGCCCCCGGGCACGTGGCGATATTTGCTCTGCAGCTTTCTCACACGGCCGCTCCCAGAAGACAAATGGTGCCGTGACGGCCGGGGTTTGGCTTGGCACCAGGCAGCCCAGGCCCATGGAGACCTGTGTCTCTGCGTGGGTGAGTTTGGTTGCCGCCTGGCTCAGGGGACTTGTGCCCACTCCAGCGTCATAGCCATGGAGTTGTGCACTGTGTGGCATGGGGTCTCTACTGCACCTACCTTTGCGCTCCCCTGGATGTAGCTCTCCAGCTGGGAGATGTACAGGGGGTGAGAGGAAAGCATGAAATGACCCAGCAACGTGTGCTTGAAGTTCAGAAGATCAACCATATCCTGGGCAAAAGCAGGTCATATCAAAAGCCACGTGGGCAGTAGGGCGAGGGAGGGGATTCTGCCCCTCTGCTCCGCTCTGGGGAGACCCCCCTGCAGTGCTGCCTCCAGCGCTGGGGACACCAACAGCAGAAGGACATGGACCTGCTGGAGCAGGGCCAGAGGAGGCCACAGAGATGCTGCAAGGGCTGGAGCCCCTCTGCTGGGAGAACAGGCTGAGAGAGTTGGGGGTGTTCAGCCTGGAGAAGAGAAGGCTCCAGGGAGACCTTAGAGCCCCTTCCAGTCCCTAAAGGGGCTCCAGGAAAGCTGGGGAGGGACTCTGAATCAGGGAGTGGAGCCATAGGACGAGGGGGAACGGTTTTACACTGAAATAGGGCAGATTTAGATGAGATATTAGGAAGAAATTGACTGTGAGGGTGGTGAGACCCTGGCCCAGGTTGCCCAGAGAAGCTGTGGCTGCCCCATCCCTGGAGGTGTTCAAGGCCAGGTTGGATGGGGCTTGGAGCAACCTGGTCTGGTGGGAGGTGTCCCTGCCCATGGCAGGTGGTTGGAACCGGATGACCTTTAAGGTGCCTTCCAACCCAAACCCTTCTAGGATTCTATGGCATTTGCCTGCCGGTGCTGGGATGGGACTGGGAGCAGGAGGGGAGCCGATGCTCACAGGCTGCTCCCCTGCGCTTTAGGGCTGGGAGCTGGGGGAGCACAGAGATCTCAGCCTCTTGCTGGCACCGTGTCCAGCTCCTGCCAGGGATGGCAGCGATGCTGGCGGTTCCCCAGCCTGGATCAGCCATGCCAAGAGCTGGTATCAGGCCTAGAGGCTCGCAGCCCACCAGCAGCCGAGCGAGCACGGGCTGCACCGTCCTGGGGACGTAGCCATGTAAGGCAATGCCAGCAGGTCGGCCACAGCCGGCAAGAGCCCAGCCGGCCCCCACGCTCCCAGCACTGCTGCTCGGCGGTGACAGAGAGCCATCACCCAGCTGCTGGATTCCTGAGTAGCCAGTGTGTGGGGGGGTTGTCCTGTTAATGGCTCCCTCTGCGCCCAGAGCACATCCTCCATCGCACTGCCCTGGCTGGAGCCACACTTGAGTGTGGGTCAGCAATCAGCACTCGCACAGTGACATGTCTAGGATAGAGACATCCCCGAATAAATAATAACCACCAGGCAGTGTCCATCTGGGAGCAGAGGGGGGTGCTCGGGCAGCCGCGCTGGCTGGGGAGGGTCGGGGGACTCAGCTGCTCCAGTAGATATTTACTGCAGTCAGATGGAGCCCTGAGCCAAGCTGATTTCTGTGACACCCCTATCCTCTGCCACATTTCCCCACGGCCGTGTTTGTTTCTCACGCGTGTGACACGTGGAAACCCTGTGCCGAGCGTCTCTTGTTCCCATACTGAGCTGCAGCCCGAAGCTCTGAGCTGGCCCTGCCCTGCCAGCCCAGGGCTCGCTCCGTCCACCCCAGGGGACACCGGCTGCCCTTGCCCCAGAAACCAGTTTCTGCCAAGACACCGGGGCCAGCAGCTGGGCAGGGAAGGGGCAACGGAACCAAAGCGAGAGCTGGACCCTCCAGGAAGGGAACCTTTTCCCTGGACAGGCCCTTGCTTCGGCAGCAGCCCTTTCCGTGAGAACTGCAGGCTGGTCAGACTCACCTCTGTGCCTGGCAAGATGATGGAGCAGATCCTCCTGGAAACTCTGCTAAGGCACATGGGAAATAAGGAGGTGATTGGTGACAGCCAACACAGCTTCACTAAAGGCAAATCACATCTGACAAATTTGGTGGCCTTCTATGATGGGGTTACAGCATTGGTGGATAAGGGAAAAGCAACTGACGTCATCTACCTGGACTTGTGCAAAGCATTTGACACTGTCCCACAGGACATCCTTGTCTCTAAATTGGAGAGATACGGATTTGATCAATGGACCAGAACCGGCTGGATGGTCACACTCAAAGAGTTGTGGTCAACGGCTCACTGTCCAAGTAGTGAGCAGTGATGAGCGGTGCTCCTCAGGGGTCGGTACTGGGACTGGTGCTGTTTAACATCTTTGTTGGTGACATGGACAGTGGGACTGAGTGCACCCTCAGCAAGTTTGCTGACAACACCCAGCTGTGTGGTGCAGTCGACATGCTGGAGGGAAGGGATGCCATCCAGAGGGACCTGGACAGGCTCGAGAGGTGGGCCTGTACCAACCTCATGAAGTTCAACAAGGCCAAGTGCAAGGTCCTGCACGTGGGTCAGGGCAATCCCAAGCACAAATACAGGCTGGGTGGAGAACGGATGGAGAGCAGCCCTGAGGAGAGGGACTTGGAAGTGGTGGTTGATGAGAAGCTCAACACGAGCCAGCAACATGCGCTGGCAGCCCAGAAAGCCCCCCGCATCCTGGGCTGCATCCCCAGCAGCATGGGCAGCAGAGCGAGGGAGGGGATTCTGCCCCTCTGCTCCGCTCTGGGGAGACCCCCCTGCAGTGCTGCCTCCAGCCCTGGGGCCTCGGCACAGGAGAGACATGGACCTGCTGGAGCGGGGCCAGAGGAGGCCACCCAGATGCTGCCAGGGCTGGAGCCCCTCTGCTGGGAGAACAGGCTGGGAGAGTTGGGGGGGTTCAGCCTGGAGAAGAGAAGGCTCCGGGGAGACCTTAGAGCCCCTTCCAGACCCTAAAGGGGCTCCAGGGAAGCCGGGGAGGGACTCTGGATCAGGGAGTGGAGCCATAGGACGAGGGGGAACGGTTTTAAACTGAAAGAGGGCAGATTTAGATGAGATATTAGGAAGAAATTCTTGACTGTGAGGGTGGTGAGACCCTGGCCGGGGTTGCCCAGAGCAGCTGTGGCTGCCCCATCCCTGGAGGTGTTCAAGGCCAGGTTGGACGGGACTTGGAGCAACCTGGTCTGCTGGGAGGTGTCCCTGCCCATGGCAGGGGGTTGGAACCGGATGGCCTTTAAGGTCCCTTCCCACCCAAACGGTTCCACGATCCTATCCAGCAAAACCCCTCACTGCCATCAGCGAGGCTGGGGGCCCTCCGCAGGCCCTGCTGGAGGCTGAGCAGCGAGGCCCCGTCACCCGGCCTTTACCGGGGAGCAGTCACGGGGACCAGCACCGCAGTCACCACCCCGGGCAGGGCCACCCGCTCCCGGCAGACACCCAGGGGTGCGGGGACCAGGGGCAGCACCGGCAGCGGCGCCGGCGCGGGCGGCGGGACCGGCCCGGCGGGCGGAAGCGCCCCCTGGCGGCGCAGAGCGCGCCCCCGCCCCCGTGGTCAGGTGACCCTCCCCGCCCGCCGGGATTTGTAGGCGCCTCGCCGTCACGTGACACCGCCCATCCGCTGTGACAGCGCGCATGCGTACTAGTGCGGCCGCGGTGCACTCTGGGGCTTGTAGTTCGGCGGCGCGGGCGTGGCGGGGCCGGCAGCCCTGCGCGGACTGCGAGTCCCGGCGTGCCCCGCGGCGCGGCGCGGCGCGGGAGGCGGCGGGGCCGGGCCGGGGACGCAGCGGGCCGGGCAGGATGTCGCGCCAGGCCGGCCGCGGCACCGAGAGCAAGAAAATGGTAACGGCGGGGCCGCGGCGCCTGAGGGGCCGGGCGGGCCCCCCCCGCGGGCCCGGGGCGGGGGGTGCGGAGGAGGCGGAGGCCCGGCCCGGCGCTCAGGTGGAGGCCCGCGGCAGGGCCCGGCGCTGCCCGCCCGCCGCTGGGCCGCGCTGCTCGCCTCGGTTGGCGGGTGGGGCCCGGCGGGACCTGCCCCTCCGCCTTCCCCGCCCGCCACGGGGGCCCGAGGCGCCGGTCAGCGGTGCGGAGCGGGGGGCGCTGGGCGACCCGCCCCGCGGGAGCTGCGGAGGCCGCCGCTGCCCGAGAACGGGCTCGGCCTACAGCGTCCGGTACCCGCAGCCGCTCCTAACGGGAGCTGCCGGCAGCCGCACGGCGGGGCAGGAGCGCCCGGTGCGGCGGAGCCGGACAGCCGAGGGCCGTGTGTCGGGATCAGGGATCAGACAGGAACGGGAGGCTTCGTTCACGGAAACGCGACAGCCAGAGCGCAAACGCTTCTCTCGCGTCTGTCTCCGGTGCTCTCTAACGGATCCGGTGTTACCAGTCCAGCTGAACTGCGAGGTGGGAGGGAGAACACAACTACAGAGCTGGGGTCTGACTCTGCCCCGAAGCAGAGCGAATTAATTCATTTTTGGTGCCATGTCAGTGTTTGAAAGCAAGTAATAAAAAATAAAATCTGTTTTTCTTCCCTCTTTGGCCGTGTTGACAGGCTGGTTCTGGCTCAGCAGGGGCCAGGGCAGCTGCCTGCTCCAGCCCCCTCTGCACCACCAGGGATTCCCTTCCAGGGATTTAACTCCTTCGATACAATGATTTTTATTTAAGGAATTGGTGTTATTTCATTAGGATTCTGACATTTTTGTAGCCATAGAACAGTTATATGATGTTGAGACTATACACTAGTCTGCAATATGAAAAAAAAAAAAGGAAAGTATTGGGCACTTTAATTCCATTAGATTGACTGAAAATGAAGAGTTCATTTGCAGATATGAATTTAGAAGTTTGCCTTGTTATAACAATTTAACGTCACCTGAATAGCAGCGTCACAGGCAATAACTGTGACCAACGCTGGGTTTGCAGACTTTGGGGCTAATGACAGTAGGTGACAGCTTCATGGCTTTACACAGTAAATGGCAACACTTTGGACTGGTAACAGCTGGATTTCCTCCATCTATTCACCCCTACTCTCTCCAGCTGCCAAGCCCTGTCTTTACTAAAATTACTGAAATCCTTAAAAATAGCGTAACCTTTTTTGCATGTTTGTTAAATTCCCTGCCAAAAGTCTGACTCTGCCGGTTGGGCTACAGGAGACATTCCGCCTTGTCGTTTGCTCTTGAGTGATGTGAACTTGTGCAACCTTTATCTTTCCAAGACGGAAGCAGAATTTTAAGTAAAACAACCAAAGACTGTGTCAATTCTTTACATCTAAAATAGGGCAAAAGTACCAAGGAACCTGACTGGTTCTTTTCACGTGCTTACAATGATAAGGTGGAATTCCCTGTGTCTTCTAACAAACCCAGTTTCTCTGTGTTGAATGGTGCCATTTGGGAGTGATTGACCTTGTGTTTGTCTTGGCTTTGTGTAATCTTGTTCAGAATGAAGTGCGATCAGTGTTGTCACTTAACTCTGATGTTGTCTCTTTTCCCTTCCTTTCTGCCTGCCTGCTGCTTTCATTCTGTAGTATTGGTATTTGCCATTCATTTCACCTTCTGCATCTATGCATCTCATGGTAGGTGATAGGCTTTTAATCTGAGATTAGACTCTCTGTAATGTTTCTGAATGCTAAAACTGAAAGCGGAAATAAATTATGATGGTTTATTTGTTCCTGAAAACGCTTCCTTCAGGTTCTGCGAAAAGCTGAAGCCTGTTGTAGCTTTTTGTTTTGCAGCCTTTAATGACCACGTAATCACTGGTCTGGCTTAACGGCTCCCAAGGAAATGCACTTTGACATAGTTGCTTCAGGCTGAGTATTGGTGACGGTGGTGGCTGGGAGAGGAGACCTCTTCCCTTGGTGTTTTCTGCAAACCTGGCAACTGTGCAAAGAAAGCCCAAGTAACTTTGATCCTAGCCAGGCACAGAAAGTGGATGTGCCCAACACAGCTCTGCTGACCTGACCTGAAATCATCCCTGCTGTTCCTCTTCTGGATCTGAGGAGCTGATTTTAATGTATGAAGCAAATTATGTGCCTAGATAACTTTCTAGGGACCGGATAAGTCTTGTTTTCTCTTGGTAGCAGAATGTAATAAATCTGTGAATAGAAGAGCATTTTTTTGTCCTGTTGCAAGGACCAGAAATGGAGCCTAACGAGTGTTGCCCATTTGCAGCGCATTCATGACATACAGATAACAGATGGCAGTTTGAGCCAGTTTGCATCTCTAGGTCAGTGGTTGAGATAAATTCAGGTCCCTGGCAACTGCACGTTTAGCTATCCAGGTGGTCAGTAGCACACACAATGACCTGGAGATGTCATTCCAGTTATCTGAGGATGTGCTCGTTAAAGCAGAGAGATGCTAATTGGCAGCTAAGAGTTGCTAAGAATGGCTACAGAGTTTGAGCAGCCTCCTGGCTTGCTTCTTCAGGTCAGGTTTGGGACACGTTAATGGGAAGTGCAGTGCGTGTGGAGAGAGGGAGAGAAAGAAAGTGCTCAGTCGTTCCTAGTCAAAGAGGATTTCTCGTTCCAAGGAGACTGAAGTTGCCTTGCCAAAATATGAATGGGGATCTCTCCTTATTAAGCAGCAAATTCCTTTGAGACAGCAGGTTTCTGTTCCCCCTCTGCAGGCCAACGGAAGCAGTGCTGGACACAGACGCAGCAGTTCTCAGTCAGTTTTCTCTTTGGCTTGTGCTAAATCCTTTTTTCCCTCTGTCTAGAACTCGGAGCTTTTCACACTGACGTACGGCGCTCTCGTCACCCAGCTGTGCAAGGACTACGAGAATGACGAGGACGTCAACAAGCAGCTTGACAAAATGTAAGTGGATCTGCTGCAGTGGAGCCTTGTAGGCGCTCGGGTTCACGGTGTGGCACGTCTGTGTGCCGCACTAAGGATAAAAGCCTGGCAGACTGAATTTGATTTAATACTGATATTTCTCAGATTCAGTTGTTTTTCCTCCACTATCTTCTTTTCTAAATGTTGGCTGGCTGTCTAAAGCTCCGCTCTTCCCATTCCATAGCTGCTGCTCTTTGGTACATTCACAGGGGTTACAACATCGGTGTTCGGCTAATAGAAGACTTCCTCGCCCGGTCCAATGTTGGAAGATGCCACGATTTCCGTGAAACTGCAGATGTTATTGCAAAGGTATCATCAAAGCACAGCTTTGTCTGGTTTTGCATGTGAGGACAGAGTGCTTGCTACTCACAGGACTGTTCTGAGAGTTTGACTGAGGTTTTGGGGAGGAAAAAGAGAGAATTAGATCCCTGACTACTGCTGACTGGTGGGAAGTGGGAGAAAGGAGTGGTGTTTTCAAAACCCTGTAGTAATCTGATAAAGATCAAAGCTGTGCTGTTGCTTCATGGGACGCGTTTTTGTTCATACTCTGTTTGACATAACAGATAGCATTTAAAATGTACCTGGGCATCACTCCGAGCATCACCAACTGGAGTCCTGGAGGCGATGAGTTCTCCCTGATCTTGGAAAATAACCCCTTGGTGGACTTTGTTGAGCTCCCTGACAACCACTCATCTCTCATCTACTCCAACCTGTTGTGTGGAGTGCTGCGAGGTGCCCTGGAAATGGTGAGCCAACCTCTCTCTTCCAGTTAGATAGAAATACAAATAACCAAGGTATCAGCAGATACTTTAACATCTAGTCTGTGTTTGCGACTTCTGTGTTTGCTTTGAACTTGAAATCCATTCCCAGAAGAGCAGAGCTACAGGAGTGCTCGGCTGCTGTTGCATCTGGCAGCTGTGAGTCCCAGAGGTGCTGACCAAGCCCCTTCATCTTATGACCCAAGTACAAGCACTAGTATCTCCTTGAATTTTTATGAAGCTTCAAAATCCTCACTTTGTAACTGCTGTGAGCCCTAGTTGGGAATTTGCTGGAACAAGAGAACAGCTGTGTCTCAGATTGAGGAGTCTGCATTTAGGCTTGATTATCTTGCTTAGCTGAAATTTTTGAGGAACACACATGGAGCAGCAGGACGTATAGCCCAGAGCAAATTGGGCTCTGATCTCTGCAGGGAGTCCGGGTTACGCTGCAGGAGGTCCATTTGCTGAGGTAAAGTGACCGCTGGCCACTATATAGGCCACAATTTACGAGGAGGGTGTGATCTTGAAAAATAACGAGTGGTTCTGTAGAGCTCTGCATTGCGTGTCGTGCCCTCAGAGTCCTTAAGCTGGTGCTTCACCATCAGACAGTTCCTAGAGAAGCTGCAATTTTAAGGGAGATGACAGCTCTTCTTCCCTCTTCCTAGGTTCAGATGGCCGTAGATGTAAAATTTGTCCAGGACACACTGAAGGGTGACAGCGTCACAGAAATAAGAATGAAGTTCATCAGGCGGATTGAAGACAATCTTCCAGCTGGTGAAGAGTGAATCGCAACCCGGTCTCCCTTTGGGACCGGAGGGGACCAGCTGGTTTTGGCCATTAGCTTTCATCACAGATCTGTAGGGATCTAGTGCTCCTGTACATTCAGACTGACTCACTGACTGTTTAAGATGTAATTATATTCTTCTACTGTTATTTCCATCTTCTGTAGAAGACATTTGTCTGGTTGCTGTTTATTTCACAGGTTCATTCTGAAGCTTTTTCGTATTACCCTGGGGACGCTTTCTACGCTCAGTTTCTAATTGTGACCTTTGGTTGTGCGAGAACTACTGCTCAAACTCTAGAAGAGCTCCAGTCTGTTCAAATCTGTATCCGTGTTTTATTACCAGAATTGGAGACCAAGCTGTGAGAGCCCACTGATTTACCGTTAAATGCTGTCCTTAAAAAGAGGGGTTTAAAATTCATTTGGAGATAAGTGCATAGTATTTCTGTAGACCAAACTGGCTTCCTGCATTTGATTCTGCAGTTACTAGTAAAATGCAAGCTTGATACAAAAGGGCGACTTGGGAGATCCGTTTGAGTGCTGGCACCCGGTTGGGGAGGTTCCTCTTGGAGAGTGGTGGCATCACCAGCACCAGCAGATTCAGGAGGTCCGTGTGGCCTGGGCCTTTCTGCAGTTTCTCTTCCCCCGCAGTCTCGTGACTCCCCTCTTGGAAGGGGAGGGCCATTAAATTGCAGTGGAGCAGCAGTAAATAATTTAAATGGAGAAAAGGAAAGAGTGGCTAAAATGCCATCGGTGGTCTGCAGTGTGTACGGCCCAGGGGCTGCGTGGCAAGTCTGTGGTACGAAAACAAAGCTCAGACTAGCGACTGGGAGGTATTAAATGCATTTCAGCAAGTAGAGTCTGCTCCCCCGTTACGGTGTGTAAACACTGCGCAGTGCGGAGGTGGTGCTGGGGTATATTCTCACAGATGTTTAGGCTACAACAGAATTTCCCGTTACTTGAATTGGCAAGCTTTGGCAGTCTGTAGCACCTGCTGTTCGTTAAAATAAATACACAACGTAGTAGTATATCTCAAAAAGCAAGATATTGGAAAACGAACTTCCTCTGCCATCCTGTTCAGCCAGAAAATGCAGTCAGACATGCAGTTCTCAAACCACTTTACATAGCATGAAGGCACAGATCCACAGAGATAATTAGGAGCTTAAAGTCGATAGCTCTTACTTCCCCAGGAGCTGGCGGCTCGGATACCTTTGTAGGTTTATGCCTGAGCGTAAGGTGAGAGAGAACGCTGCCACTTGTGCTGCCGTTCGTTTCGGTTCTCCAGATGAACACTGGGTCATCTGGACGCTGGATGGCTCACCCCATCCCTTTTCTTGCCCAAATGAGTCCCTTTGGTGGGAGGGTTTGGATGCCCGCTGTGATGTGTGTCCTGTGAAGTGGCAGCGAGTCGCTGTCAAAGCAGTTGGAGAATGACATCGAGGAACAGCGGTGGCTGATGGGTTTTGGAAGCAGAGGTGCTGTGTGGTCACGTTGCAGAGATGAAAAAGATCCGTCGTTTCTCATTGTTGACCATTATAATTAATTTTAAGGCTGCATTTTAAAAGCATTAAAAGAATCCTGGTGTCAAATCTTCGGTTTCCTCTTGCTGTTTTTTGGCGACGCAGGTGCTGCTGTGGAGCCGCGGCTGAGCGGTGTGGGATCACCGCCCTGCCCGGGGCTGGCAGGGTGACGGCAGCGCCGCACCAAGAATGTCTGACTGCCGGCGCGCGTGAAAGCTGCTGCCTGAAGGAAACCTGCCCAATATTCAGCACACGGAGGGGTTGTGGCTGGGGGTGGGACTCGGGGGGCTGATGGGCAGCGCTGGGAAACCAGACAAGTCACTGTTTGCTTGTTTGAGGACTGGCCTTTTTCTGCCCCGTGAATAGCCATGCCTGTACATCAACAGGGACTCGCTACCGCCAGCCCGAGCCAGTCCGCTGCGGGGAGAGCTAAGACATGCTATTTGTGGTGATTCAGAGCGGCAAAAAATCACCTCGGGAGGCATCTGTGCCCCCCCCGTGCCAGCTCAGCGAGGGGGCTGCTCCACGGCTGCCATGCTGCGTCCGGGAGCACGCAGGCGAGGAATGGCACCTCCTGGCTCTTGCAGGAATTCTCACCCTCTGCGCCTGTATAAATGGTGTAAACGCTCCCCAGGAGCCTGCGGCGTGAGGGAGCCGCCCCGCAGCGTGCCGGTGGGCATCCCCCCTGTGCCAGGGGGGCACCCCGCAGCCTCGCTCCGCCCCGGGCACTGAGCACCCAGGCTGCACCCTGGCCGCTGCCAGCCCCAGGGATGGGGAAGCAGCAGCTTTTGCAATAAAGTGGCTTTTCTCTTCGGCTGGGGCTGGCGAGCATCACGTGTCGCCTGCCTGGCCAGTGACAAAAGCCAGGCTTTGCCAGCCAGAGTGGCCCCAAACAGCCCCGACATGAACCCGGCTCCCGAGACAGCCCTGGGCAGAGGCTGTCCCCGGGGACTGTCCTGGGTGGAGGGAGGTGCTGTGTCCTCCTCGCTGACGTTGCAGCTAAAAGAGGGTTATTTTACAACGGTGAGCTCGTGCCGGGTCCTTTCCCTCCTTTGGCCCCTGTTGGGAACAGGTCCCAGGCTCCCGCTGCCGCCCCCCCGGAACTACGGAGCTATACGGTAATGTGCTGGGGCCACTGGGTCAAAACCAGCCCAGACCCTCTGGAAGAACAAAAAGCAAAAATTACATTAAGTAAATTAAAACTGTCTACTACCGAGTAGCTCATTGTAGACAAGGGAGAATATGCAAAAAGCTCAGTTTGAAACCTACTAAATATTACCATGTGCTGTTTATAGGAAACAAATGGGGAAAGGCATGCTGCATCAATAAAACCCTGAACATGGTTGGAGTTGGACTAAAGCCTTTCCACGGCTCTAGGTTATTGAATACCCTTCACTTTCATGTAGTGCCAGGCCTGACCCCTGGACACATACCGCGAAGGGGAAAGTTGACTTGTGGGAATAATAGACATTCCTGGTGAACGATTTAACCTGGCAGGAAAAGAGGCGACTTTCAGCCTTTCGTATCTCTGCGTGATATTAGAGATGACAATAGCAACAAGTTGAGGGCGGGGGATGCAGGACACGGGGCGGGAACGCTGCCGCCAGACCCCGGCAGACGACGGTGCATGGGGTGAGCCCCCCCGCACCGTGCCTGGCCCCTGCCTGCCCGCGCTGGCCGCTCGGCCAGCCTGGCCACCCCGTGATGGCAGCAGACGGGCTCTGCATCGCCCAGACCCTGGCTCCCAGCCGCAGTGCCGCCTCCCAACCCCATCCCGGGCTCCCAGAGCGATGGGTCGTGTGAGCTTTATTTGCAGCGGTGCCCGCAGAGGATGGAAGGAGCTTTTCCAGCCCTCGCCTCCCTCAAGCTCTGTTTTCTCCCATGGGATAGCAGGACTTCAGGCAGCGCTGAGCCAGAGCGCGTCCCGAGAGTGCACGGTGGCAGGAGCTGAACCCCCATCCCGTGCACGACTTACCAGGGCGTCGCTTGAGGGTTTAAACCAATTCATCACCCCCGGTGCCCCCGCTCCCACCTCGCCCGGGGTTTGTCGCCTGCTTCGCTGCAGGCAGCCGGCAAAGGCAGGTCGCTGCCGCCCTGCTCTGACTGCACAGTACGGGGCTGCGGGGTATTTCGGGGAGCTGGCGGTGAGCCCAGCCACGCTCCACACCGCCAACCTGTGCCGACACCACCCTTGTCCCATCCTCGCACCAGCCCGGAGCCGAGCTGTCCCTTCTTCTCCCCTCACTGGTGGGAAGCAGAGCTCCCAGCCCTGCTCCTGCCACCAAAACCAGGGGCAGGCGGCAGCCCTGGGCACCGTCCCTTTGCAGACCCCACGGCCCAGCACCCACCGATGGGGCAGGGATGGTGCTGGGAGAGAAGCCCAGATGGGGACAGGGGAATCTCTCTGGGAGGGAAGTGTTTCCGGACTGGTGTCCTCACTGCCAGGGCAGCTCCCACAGCTTTCAGCCAGATGTGCTTGGCCGGGGTGCCGGGCGCTCGCTGGAGCCGCGCGAAAGATGTTTCACGCGCGAGAGCTTGTGTGCTGGGGACCGCAGCTCTTGGCAGGGCTGGCACAGTGCTGGCAGCGCCGAGCAGCCGAGGTGCGGGCCGTGCCGGGCTGGCACCATCTGCTCACCAGCTCAACAAACGGCCCCCTCAAGCCCCGCACGCCCGGGATGCTCGGCCCCGTGTCCTGTGTCCCCGCTGCAGCGCTGAAAAACTGTTGGCCGGTGGCAGCACGATGGCCAGGCGAGATGCTGCTCGGGGTGCGGGTTCCAGCCAGGCATGGATCCATCCTTGCCCCAGGACTCCCAGCTCTGGCCAACCTGGCCGAGCATCTCCCCACACGGGTACCACGTAAACATGTTCTCTGCCTGATAACAATCCAGCAAGTTTGGGTATGGGGATGCTTTTAAAAACCTTCCCAGACCCCTGGGCCAGCTGCGAAGCACGTTCAGCTGACCCAGGGAGCCTGGGCAAAATCCTTCCCCAAGGCACAGCCGTGCTGCAAATTCATCGCCCTGGCCCAAACAGGGTTCCCAAAGCTGGGAATGCCCAGCAGCAGCAGCAGCAACGGGTCAGGGCAGCCCTTTGTTGATGCTCCTTGGCACCCACCCTCCTGCAGCATCCCTTGCCAGGGCTGAGGAAGAGGAGGCGGTTTCTGCAGCTCCCTTTGGGCCAGGGTGGGACGAGAGCTGCCCCAGCAGCCCCGCTCGGAGCTCTGCCACAGTTTGGTGGCATTTGGTATTTCAGATGAAGAGAAGGAGGCTCCATTGTTCCTCTTCCATTGTTCTGTGTTTCCTAAGCGGGACAGGCATCCTCCTCCCACGCTCTGCCCGGCTGCGGAGCTGGTCCAGCCCTTTGAAAGTCTCACTGCAGCAAAGGCATCTGTCGAAGTGCCGGGGGAACCAAAACGTAGAGAGAAACATCCCGGCTCCCAGGCAAAGACTGGCACCAGCAGCACGTGCAGGGATGAAGGGTGTCCGGGGCAGGGACCCGGTTTGTCTCAGGGTCCCCTTTCCCCGCCGGGTCCGTGCTCCTGCGTCACTGCACGGCATTTTGTTTCCATACGCGGCAGCTTGGGCAGCTCATGCCAGGCTGTGATGGGAAGGGACAGCCCCAGGCGACAGCGCGACAACCACAGGAGAAGAGGTTGACATCAGCCGAGCCATGCCATCGTTCCCGCCCCGGTGCTGTGACCCAGCAAGGACACCGGTGCTCTCCCGGATGCGGGACGGTCCAGCCACCCCCACCACGCCTCCCATCAGGCAGCCGGCCAAAGACCATCCTTTCCGCCTTTCTCCCTGCGGTTTCACTGCTCTCGGTTTCTCATTCCGCTCCACACAGCTAAACCCCAATAATTAAAACCACAGCTGCTATTGTCCTGCCGGCAGCAGCACCGTTCCCCTCCGGAAGCCGTCCTCCACTGCCCGGCAGTGCAGGATGCGGCACAGGGACACGGCACTGGGCTCCATCCAAACGGCGCAGGAGTGCCCGCAGGATGGGATACGGCTTGTGCGGCCGTTTTGCACAACAAACACCGAAGCCATAGGCTCGCTGCCATCCCAGAAACGAAGACCCTGGGGAGAGCAGGGGAGCACCGGTCCAGCCTTTCCGACTTTCCACAGAAGATGCAAAATTTCCGAGGGCCAATTACCAAATGCGGCCAGAAGTCCCCGAGTCCAGCTGGGGTGGATTTGCCCGGAGGCAGCTTGGGGAGCTGCTGGTGTTGAGCAGCCTTGGCCTGCGACAAGACCTTCAGCTGCGGGCCAGGAAAAATCAGGCATTTTGATAAGAAATGTTTGTTTTCTTTTAAAATACTTTTAATTGTGGCTTCCAAGGAAGGGAGCTACTGAAACGGTCTGCGTTTCTCCGAGCTGCAGCAAGCCAGGTTTCTGAAGGGCATCTAACCCATCCCAGGGCAGGAGCTGCTCCCAGCCCTTCCCCACTCCGCTTAGGCTGACCCGGGCTTACGAACCCGGTGATGGAGTTCCAGGCAGCCCAGCCTCTGCTCAGCTGTCCCCAAAACTGCTACTTTAAGTCTTTCCTGCAACCGTTCAGACCTGCGAGGTCCTGTCCTGCAGCAGCGCCCAGGGAGAGCAGCTCGGTTGCCGGTTCCTCCTTTCCCAGTTGCCAGCCCCCACGCCAGCCCCGCCACCGCCGGCACTGCGGCACCACAGACGGCACCAACTGGGGGCCACACAGGAGCCCCCCGGCACACAGCCCACCCCCGACCCCATCCCATCCCCACCGTGGCGAGCGGCTCACCACGAGCAGGACCGAACTGGATGCCTGGATGGCAGGGAACCGGCTGCGGCCAAGTCTTCCAAGCAGTTAAGTTAATAGAGAGCGGAGCAAAACGATTTGAAAGTTTAAAGCCAATCCCCTCCCCAAACGAAGCAAAGCCCCAGACTTTCATCTCAGCCCCAGGATCCCGTTGGCTTCTCCCTGCCCGTCATGCGCGGGTAGCCGAGACATGGGAGCTCACTCAGGGAAAAGTGCTCGCCAGAACAATGTCTCTTTTTCCAGCAGAAAAATATTGATTTTGTTTTAATTAGCGCTAGTGCTGACATCCAAGAGCTCAGAGAGAAGTTGCCAGGCACGGGGCCGGCTCTGCCCCAGCCTGTGGCTCCACGTCCCCGTCCCACCGCCGGGCAGGGAGCCCCCCACAGCCACCCCCGCGCCCCGGCTGGAGCCAGAATTTGCCCTGGGGCCAGTGCCGGCATTGCGGCCTCTTGCCCAAGCTCCCCAGCCGGGGCCGTTATCGCTCCCCCAGGCCCCACAGTGGCGAGCCATTGCTGGGAAGGTGCTTGAGCAAGATGCCACTAAGGAGCCGGAGGGGAGAAACCCAGCGGCTTCCTCGAGCACAGAAGCAGCTCGGTGGGACCTCTACTTGCCCGGTGCGGAGGAGCCTGGAGGGAGCAGAGAGGCAACGGGGCTGCCCTGGGCTCCTGCATCCCCCTGCCCCACACTCCAGCATCCCCCAAGCTCCCGCATCCCCTTACCCCGGGCTCCAGCATCCCCCTGCTCTGCCCTCCTGCATCCCTCGAGCTCCAGCATCCCGGCCAGGCAGGGCGCAGGGAGCTGTGCCGCGGGTGCCGACTGGCCAGGAGCCGGGGAGCAGAGCGTTAACCGGGGCAGCCGGGCTGGGGAGCGGAGCCCGAGGAATGAGGAAGCCGAGGAGTGGGTACCCGTAGTGGAAACGGCTTGGCACGGGCTGTGGAAAATGGAGGCCTAGAGAAATGTGACAGCAGGCTGGACTGGCTGGGAGTACCACACAGGCGTATTTAAGCCTTCAAGCCTGCCATTGTTCTCCCCTAATTATTCCCACTCCCTGAGTATTACACCCCATAATTCAGGAAAGCTGAGTAATGGAAGAAACAACAGCAATTTTAATCTCTCAGTACCGGTGGTCTGCACCAAAAAAATGCTTTCAAGAGCTCTGCGGTTGCGACTTCCTCGGTTTGGTGGGCAGCGGAGGGGAGGGAGAGCAGGGCCACCGGCCCATGGGTGCTCGACTGAGACCAGAGGTGAGCGGGGACAGGACAGGGACATTCCTCCCGGTGATGGGAAAGGAGCCGGAGCATCATGCTGGGTACCGGGAACATCCCCACCAGGTACTGCATGAGCCCCATGCCAGCAGCCGGGGTGGCTTTGGGGTGATGCTGGCTGGTGAGTGGGGGCAGCCCCTCACCCCCCTGCACTGGGGAACACTGGCTGGTGGGTGGGGGCACTGGGGAACACTGGTTGGCACGGCTGCCGCTGCAGAGGACCGCAGCCTGGCAAAGCGCCCGCCTCACACCAACGGCACTTTATCTTCTGCTCTCAGCTAGACCACAGAGAAGAGAACTGGGCACCAGTTTTTGGTCAAAACATGTTTTTCTAAATGAGAACTGGCTTTCAGAAGAGGAAATTCTGACCTCCCTAGAAATGCTCTTGCTTTTCAACAAAAGCCACCGCAGGTTTGTTCCCCGAGGAGCAAGCTTTTGGTAAACAGATTCCCACTCCTGCAAAGAACGAGACATGGAGTCAGAACCAGCAGCACCCAGGTGCTCTGGAGGAGCCCGCGCAGGCAGGAGGGACCCCCAGCCCTGCCCTTGCCCCTCTGCCCACTCCGGCATCCCCAAATGGATCCAGGCACCTGCACCTTCCCACCAACCCTGCTCCCACCATGGCTCTGTGCACAAGCAAAGTGAGTGGTGGGTCAAAACGAGCCTCCCGGCTAATTTAGCATCACTTGCCCATCAGTTCTTGGGAGTGGGCAAGGGGGGGGACAGCCAGCAGCACCCACAATGGGGTCAAGACACTTGCACTGAGAAAGGCTCTGCCGTGCCGCACCACGCTGCTCCGGGTGGGAAGCGAAACGCCCTGTGCAGGGACCAGGCATCCCTTGAAAGCACGCTGGAGCCAGGGCATTCGCCAGCCTCCCGGGCACGCGCCGCTGGGCAGCGGCCATCGCCTCCATCCATCCTTCCCTTCTCAGCTCCGACATGCAGCGAAAGCACCAGAACAAGCCCAGGTCTGCCCTGCCCCGGCTTTCTGCAGACACAGCAGCTAACCCGTAATAAATTACACCAACCGTTTTCCCTGCCGTTTGAAGTTTCAGCAATAGCAACACTCAGGCCAGATAAACAGTGAACTTGCTCAGAGAGCCAGGCAGCAACTTGCCGTACCGAGGAACTCATCGCAGCCTGCGGCAGGGAGCCGAGGGGACGGAGCCAGCAGTTTGGAGACACGGTTTAGCATCACTTCTCAGCAGCTGATCTATAGTTTTGGCTACACGATGCTCAGCTCCTCATTACATTTACCAAAGCTTCACTGGAGGTCGCATCCTTGCCCCAGGTACAAGCCAGGGCGATGGCTCTGCTGCAGCATCCCTCGGAGCCACATGACAAGCCACCAGCCCCGGAGGACAGGTCACCCTGCAGCCACCCGTTAGGATTAACCTTAATGACACAGCTCAACCTGCTGCATCCTCGAGCACTGCTCCTTCACATGTCCCAAAGGCCCCCAAGGTCCCCAAACACGGCAGGTGAGGCGGGACAGGGTGGCCCAAAGGTGGCCGTGCCGGCGGCAGCGGGGCGCGCTGCCTCTGTGTGGTCTGCAGCCATCTGGATGTACTTAGAGCAATACTGCAGCAATTGCTAAAAGATCAAAAATCTTCAGGCCAACCTTGATTCCCATTGCATTTTTTGCATTTTTGAGGACTCGAGTCTAAAACCTGACAGCGGGGAGGGGTGTCGCCTGCACAGCCCGGCAGCGCTCGGCACAGCACTGCCAGACTCCAAGGGTGATGGCTGGGCTGCCCCGGCATCACTGCGAGACGCCCACGGGATCCCAGGGAATGACCCGGAGGAAATGCTCTGTCAGGCCCTTTGTCTGTACCCGGCACGTGGCACCAGCACCGCTCCTGCTGGGGGGTGTCACCATCCCTGAGCCGAGACCCTGCTGCACCCCTGGGGCTCCTGCTCGCAGCGACAGGAGGGGGCATGTCAGGTCTCCCCATCCCCGAGCCCAGGGAAGCCACCAGGAAGCCACCAACACCCACGCCTGCCCCCAGCAATGTCCCCGCTCCCGGCCAGCCGCACTTCTCCTCCCAGGGCTTCTGACCCCCTCTGAAGCTCAACCGGGGGGAAACGTGTCCCAGCACCCGCGCAGCCCGGCCGGGAGGAGGTTATCCTGGCGCAGAGGTGAAGCGATGCTGATTTACTGGCCATGTGCCGCCTCCATCCGCACCGGTGAGTGCTGAGGTTCGGACATCTGGGCTTCAGATGCCCCACAGCACAGCTGGATCCTGCCTGGGCTGTGCCTGGCCCCGGCCCCACAGCCAGCCCCAGCCCCATGAGCCACTTCTTCACCCCTCCTTGTGTCCCAGCTGGTTCTGACGCACCATGGCCTGGAGTTTCCAGCTGCTCCAGATCCCCCCAGCCCTTCCCAGCAAAGGGAGGATGAAGCAAACACACCCAAGAGCCACCGTCAGCACCCACCTGTGTCCATGGGGTACATCCAGCCCTGGGGCTGAGGGCTGCAGCAGCCGCGTCCTCGTATTTGCACTGGGAAGAGGAAAGGACATATGTCAGGGTGCTGGTTTCCAAAGGACGTATCAGCAGAAGGTCATTACCGACTAATTGAGCAAGGCTCAGGCAGGCACAGGCAGCTGAGCCCCGGCCAAGGTGCGCTGCTTGGGGCAGCCCACACCCAAACAAGCCAGCAGGCTCTCAGCTTTATTGTTGTACGAGCAGATCAAGGAAAAGACCCTTCTCCACCCCGCAGTTCCCCCACCCAGTCCAAAGCGTCTGCAGAAAAGTCTCAGTGTTGATTTTGGGCTGGGATAAGTCAAGCATCGCTGGCTGTCGAGCTGCCCCACTCAAGGCTGGTGCTCGGGAAGGTCACCACGGGGCACCCAGGTCTGCGAACTGGGTGGTGAGTGCTGCGTGGCCAGGATTGGGATATCCAGGGGCAGGCAGGGCTAGGCTTTACCCCGATTCAGGCACAGCTCCCTGCGAGGGAGGATCCTCAGCTCCCACCCTGAGCCACGCTTCAGAGGGACCAGTTGGACCCCCACGCCTGGGACCACAGCTAGTCCTTCTCAGCAGCCTGGCACCCAGCTGTGGTCTCCACCTCAACACTTCCCAGGACAGTGCCTGTCCCAGCTCCATCCTGGCTGCTCCCCAGGTGGCTGTGCCTCACCGGTCAGCACATTGCTCCCCACCTCGGCACTGGCAGGCTGCGCCCCGGCCACCTCCCCCCCCCCACCAGGCAAGCAGAGCCAAGCCAGGGCTGAAGCAGGGCAGGCAGCCACGAGCATTGCTCCCGCTCACACACAAGTTATGGCCTCGTACCCCTGCAGGGAGACGGGCTCCTGAGGTTTTTCCACCAGGCTGGCTCCCTGGCCATCGGCAGAGCCAGCCACTGCCACAGCAGCCACCCAGCCCAGGCAAGCTCAGGGGCTGCCCCTGCCCAGGCCACCAGCACTGAGCTGGGCTAGAAGGCAGCATCACAAAAGCCCCGCGTAGAAAGAGGCAAAGAACCCCCTACCAACCCAAAGAGAGACCCCCAACAGCAACATCCCCACCTTACCCAGAGGGATGAGCCCAAACCTGGCAGCCCCAGCCAGCTCTGGGCTGGGCTTTTGACCCCTTATATAGGGCACGTGCAGGCAGCCCCCACCTGGGGGGGGCGTCAGCCCCAGGTGTGCTGGTCCCACTGCCTGGCCGGGGCTAGCCATACCCACACCCAGCCCTGGCCACCACCGCACCACAGGAGCCTTCCCACCTCACCCGGCACGGGGCCCCGCTGCCAGCCCCACACCGATACCAGTCTTCACGCACCGAACGCAGGGGAGGGAGGTTTTATGCCTGGGCATGGAAAGGGTTAAACCTCCTCCTCTTCCTCCCCAGTGGGGTGCCCAGTGTTCACCCTTGGGATTGCATTCCCAGTCCGACCCAGTGGCGGTGCGCATTCCCAGTCTGACCTCCCAGCAGCAACCAGTCCTGCACCATGGCACCGTGGCACTGCCGCAGCACCATGGCACTGGGCTGTGGGTCTGGCTGCTCTCACAATGGGCAAGCCAGACATGCTCTGGGCAGCCAGAGCAGCCCGTCGTGCCGGCGTGTGCTGCACCACACGGGACCCCTCGGCACACCAGGCACGGCAAAGGTGCCAGCCCCAGCACCCGGACACGCTGGCACTGCCCTCCACACATACTCATGGTCCCGGTACGCTCGCCCTGCACAAAAGCTGCTCAGAGAGGTGGCAGCCCCAGTAATTAATCATTACCTTGGTCCTCATGGCTGGGGTGACGGAGGGGACAAGGGGGAGGTGGGCACCCACGTCTCCGCCAGTCCCTGCCCGTGCTGACTGAATGGGTCAGTCATTAACGGGAGTGGGGCTCGTTTGGCTTTTGCACCACCTGGAAAGGGGCCACTTACTGTTTTACAACTAAAATAACAAATTATTTCATAGAGGGCTGGAGCTGCTGGGAGCTCTCGGGCCGGCCGCGGTGCGGCGCCGGGGCAGTCGGCACAGCCTCCCGCGCCCCATCCCCGGCACTGGCACCAACTGTGGCCCAGGGCTGCCCAAGCCGTGCCCACAAGGAGCACGCTGTTCCCACCGGCAGGAGCCAAGGGGGCACAAGTGATGGAGAAGGAAGAAGGGGAGCACCAGGGGCAAGGGGTGACGTGTCCCCATAGTTGCCTGTCCCCATCGATGCTCCCCCCCCACCCCCAGGGACCCCATCCCCTAGTGATGCCCAGGGACCCCCAGCCCCGCAGCCGACTCTCTGGGGGGGACAGGCTCCGTGCAGCGGATGCTGGTGTCTGCATCCTGCAACCCTGCCCCGTGGCTGTGGGCACCGGCGATGCCACATCCCGAGTGCTCGGCTTCCTCTGGGAACGGGAAGCTGTGCCGTGCCCCGACTTCCACTCCCAGGGAATGCGATGGGAACCAGCCGGAGCCCCCGCTCCCCTGCCCTGCCCTCCCGAGCCGCTCACGCACGGTCTGGCCTCGCAGCCGGCTCTCCGGGTGCCGCAGGACGCAGCCCCGCGCTGGCACCCATTGAGCAGGGTCCCCACGCCGCCTCCCCAAGGCGACCTGCTGACAGCCCCAACAATAGCACGGCTGATAAAAATCATAAAGCAACAAGTGCACTTCCCCGGGCAGTGCCCTGCCGCCATCGCCCACCCTGGAGTGCCCAGCCTGGTGCTGCGGGGTGGGGGGGCCAGGGGGAGCCGAGCCGGGGGTGCCAGGAGCCCACCAGGACCTGGGCTTTGTGCTTCTGCTCCGCCAGCCGGACCTCCTCAGAGAATGACCCCCATAAAACGAAGCAGCAGCTGTTTGGTGGATAATAAAACATTCTTTTTTTTTCCTCTTTTACAACTAGTTTACTGCATAAACGTTTCGGCAGCACAGCAGAGCACTGGGAGCAGCAAACCTCCTCTCGTGCTGCTGCGTGCTCCAGGCAGGTTGTGGGACCCCCCAGGGCAGCTCCTGGATGGGCTGCAGGACCCTTTCCTCATCCCATGGGATGGGTCCCCAGCACCCATGGGAGCAGCACGCGGACGGCAGCACCCACCCCGGTCACTGGTGCAGGAACGGTGCGGGGAAGAGGGATGCAAACCAAGAGGGTGACAGCAGCCGGGCGACTCTGCTGCCGACGTCTCCTCTCCTGAGCCACACGCCTCCAGGGACGGCTGGGTGCTGGGGGTCACCGTGATCCCGGGATGGAGATGCCCCTGGGACTCAGGGGCTCTTCACCCACCGGCTCTGGAGGCAGATTTACTAGCTTGTAGCCAGGGGTGTTTATGGTGGGCTGGAATGCGCGCCCCCAGCACGTGATGAATTTACAACGTGCCAACAAGTGGATTTATTCCTACCCCACTGTCAGTGAATTAATCACAGCAGCCACGGAAAGGCTGGAGGCGCAGAGTGGGGAGAGGTGCCTGGAGAGGGGCACCTCGGGCACGTCGGGCACAGGGCATCGCAGGGACGGTGCCTGGCTCCGGCTGTGCCAGCCCTGTCGCCTTGAGCTGTGGCGAGCTCCGGGGCTGCCACGTCTCCTCCAGCACTCCTGCCAAGCTGCCGTCTCGGGGAGCTGGTTTGGGTTAGGTGAAGCTGGGGAAGCCGGGAGAGGAGCACGTTTTCCAGCTGATTTCACGCTCACAAACGCCGCTGTTCCCCGGGGAACCTCGTTTTGCCTCCTCCGACGGCACACGGAGCCCGATGTGCAAGGGCATGCACCAGTAGGGCTGCTCTCGCCGCAGCTCCCGGCTGCCCTCGGGGGACCGCAGCCACGGGCGAGGAGTGCGGCGCTGCAACGCCTGCCCCAGCAGGCAGCCGAGAATCAATGTGTTCAGGAAAAATATGGCCCAGGGGGTTATTCCCCAGGAATCTCCCAGGTTTGCCACGCCAGCACTGCTGGCAGGGCTGTTTGTGCTGCGGCAAGGGGCTGCGGCCAGGCTTCGCTGTCACCCTCAGCTGCCATCGCCGTGGGTGAGGGACGAGAGCAGCCGGCGCAGGAGCAGACGCCGCTGCTGTTCCTGTGAACGCCGCGTCCCTGGGCCCGTGCTGAGCTATTTCAAGCAACACCCCGCGGCAGCATTTGTGCGTCTGTTTTGCATTTGCTGTTTAACGGCGACGTGGGTCACTTCACCCCTCGCTCCCATCCCAACACCTCGGCAAACAAGGCGCTGCCCCGCGCCGGCTGCCTGCGTGGGTCAGGGCACAGCCGAGCCCTCGGGGACATCCCGCTGCTGGCGCTGGGGCCACCTCGCTCCTGTCCCTGCAGCCCTCATGGCAGCATGGGGCTGGAGACATCGCTTGCTCCTGCTCCAGCAGCAGTGCCCAGCAGCCCTCCTCCTCCTCCTCTTCCTCCTCCTAACCCCCTAAACCACAGAAGCATTTCCCCCAGCGCTCTGTTCGGGGCTCGGCCACGTCTGCCCACTGGCTCTGGGCACGCACTTGCCCAGGAAGGGCCAGCAGCCTCCGGGGCCGCCGAGGGGAGAGGTTTAAGCTTTAGCTCCTCTGTGGCTTTCAACTCAGTGTGCCATTTCCAAACAGAGGTCTCGGGCCGCCAGCTCCCACCTGGGCTGGCTCTCTGCGGAAAAGGGAGCCGTGGAAATGTTAGGTGAGTGCAGTTTTTCCATGCATGTGTATATAGGAGTGGAGTCAGCTGCCAAAGTAAATACAACCCTTCCCTTTCCAAAAATGTCCTCCAGGAATTGTAAAGGATCCTGGAGCAAGAATTCTGTCTCAGATCCTTTATGTTTTCTATCGGGGGAAGCGTATAAACCCGCTTCTTTTTAGCTCTAGCAAAGTCAACGTGCTGAGAGTGTTTTTTTTATGACATGCACCAAAGGCGCTGGGAGCTGGAGCCATGGCCATGCGTACCCCGGGCAGGGCTTACGCAGAAAAACAATCCCAGTAAAGAGCTTTATAGCCACCGAGGAATGTGGAACCTCCACCAGCCCGGCCGAAGCTTGCAAAGCTAATTGCTTTGGGATTTACTCTTTGGGGGGGTCGAGTCTCCGTGGTTGCTGCCTCAGAGGGTCCCAGCTGCCCTTGCGGTTCATTAGGATGCTGAATGGGGAACTAGAGATGCTTTTAGGAGGCTGCAGCGGTTGTGGGGTAAGGGAAGGAGCCATGCGGTTCCCAGCTGCCGCCCTGCCTTCTCCCGTTACAGCCGGGGACCCTTCCTGCCCCCGCGGGGTCCCTGCTCAGAGCTGGCGGTGGCGGCGGTGGCCATGGCGTCCCCACGGCTGTTGCGGTGCAGAGCCAGGCGCTGTCCCCGAGCCTGGCAGGGCCGTCCCCTGCAAGCTGACCTGCTGGGACCCATCCCCAGCCCGGGCTGAACCCCCCGGGGCAGAAACACAGGGGATGCTTTCGGGGGCCAGTGCATCCTCGTGTCTCCCAGGGCAAAGGCTGCGGTGGCTGATTGCTGCTGCTGCTTGAACCGGCACCTCACAACGTGCCGGCGGAGCGGCCGCTCCGGGGTGTTGTGCCCGCGGCCGCCGCAGCCGCTCCCTGCCTGGCCCCGGCTGGCCGGCATGTTTTCTTTACTGATCTTTTCTTGCTCATTTAAGTGACTTTGGAAAATGGGATTTTGGCTCTTAAATCGTTCAGGGGCTTTTGAAAATTTGACTCTAAATACTTTCCGAAGTGCATTTTGTATGAAGTAATTCTCTCCAACCTCCCACAGTGGTAGTCAGATTGCATTTAATCCATCACTGAATGTTCCCGAAGGCTGGGATCTGGCACCACGCTCCACACGGAGCCGTGGCTCGCCCCGCGTTGTGCCGGCACCGCCACTCACTGCCCAGCCTCCTCCTGTCCGGGGCACCTCTCACCTGCTTGTCACCTCCTGCAAAGCCGGGGCGATGCACCCCGGCCCCCCGGCCCTGCCCTCGGCACAGCCCGGCGCAGCCCTGCCGGCAAGCTGAGCGAGCACAGCGGTGCAGCCTGGCACGCGTGGCCGGTGCAGCTCATCCTCACCTGCCGTGGGGACACCGCAGTGCACGGCCGCCAGCATGACGGGGCTGCGCTCAGCAGAAGCACTGCATGGCCCCGGCCGCCAGCCCAGCCTCTCGCGCCCCCCCCCCCAGATTTTCCTGTCGAGCACCAAGAGCTGGTTTTCAGAGCACAATTATCCATCTTGTGGAAACATGGAAACTATATTCCAATGCATAGGGCTGATTCGATTACATCCGTGACCCACTGAAATTAAGTTAAGGCATTTTTCAGCCCTAGATTGAATTATTTCTCCTCCCTCTCTTTCGTTCCTCCTCTGCAGAGCAGCAGGATGGCTGGGACGGGGTTTTTTTGGGGGGGGAGCAAACCCGGGACCCTGCGAGCAGCCCCTGGGTGCAGCAGTGCCAGCGCACCCAGGCCTCGGTGCTGCTGTGGCACCGTGGCCCTCGCCAGCTCGTTCACAGCCGCTGACACTGCGAGCTCGATGCCGGTCTTCGAGGCGGCGTCTCTTGCCCCCCTGGGAGTCTGGGGCCACCACAGAGCCCTGGCACGGCAGGCGGGCGCGGAGCTGCCAGAGGTTAGAGGCAGCAGAGCCGCTAAATCCCGCGCTAAGCCCAGCTTCCCTCTCCCGCCGGGAAGGAGAACCTTCAGCAGCGGCTCGTCACAGCCAGCGCCCGGCCCCGCGCTGCTGCGCCCGGGCTGAGCCATGTCCCAGGACAAGCCGTGTCCAGGGATGAGCCACGTCAGGGGCGGCAGTGCCTCCAGCAGTCGTGGCTGCGTGTGCCCTCACAGGCATGTTCGTCCCTGGTGCCCCACGTGCCCCATTTGGGTTGGCACCGTGGGGACACCGCTAAGCGTGGAGTGAGTGTCCTTGGTGCTCCGGTGCAGTGCGTGGCCAGGTGGGGCAGGGTAGCCAGGGCAGCATGGCCAGGGTGGCATGGCGGCACCCCAGGCTCCGTACCGGTGAAGGGCAGGCGCGGGGGCCCCGGAGGAGCGAGCCGGCACGGGGGCGATGACAGGGGGGAGAGGCCGGCACAGAGCGAGGCTGCAGCCGATGGTTTGCTCTGTGGGACAGAGGAATGTCTGTGCTGGCTAATGAGTCTGTGTGCAGAGGAAATGCTTTGCCAGTGAGAGCTCCGGTTAAACAAGGCTGGTCCATTTCTGCGGGAGCCGCGGTGCCGGCGGAGGCACCCCCCCCGCGCTCTGCCTTGCACCCGGGCTCCCCGGCACTGGGAACTGCAGGTGGGATGAAAGCGATGGCAGGTGGGATGAGAGCGATGGCAGGTGGGACGAGGGCGATGGCAGGAGAGCCAGCACTGCCGGGGCATCACAGCCGCGAGGCCAAGACAGCAGCAGAGCGGTTTCTGCCAGCAGCCGTCCCGCCGGGGCCGCGGTCCCTGAGCAGCAGGTGACGGTTGCACCGCGGTTCGCGGGGCTCGGCCATGGCCAGGAGCAGCCTTGGGGCTGCTCTAAGCTGCTCGCCGTGGCCTGCGGTAGGGACCAGCCGCGGCGGACCCCCAGCCTGCTCGGGGTACAGAGGGGACCCCCACCCCAGCCCATCCGCCCGCGCAGGGCAGAGCACATCAGCATTCCTGGGAGCAGGGTCTGGCCCCGCAGCGGCCGCTCGCCGAGGGAAGGCATTGAGGGGGGATTAGCCGTCTGATGCCCCCCCCTTGCTCAGGCGCTTAATACAGAAAACAAACACCCTTGTGCGCCCCGGTGGCCTCGATCCAGACGGGTTTTCTCCATGCCCGTTGCCTGAGCAACCTTAATCTGCCTCCCGGGGCACACCGGGGCCCTGCACCCCTCGGGCCCGTGTACCCCAGCAGCTCTGGCAGTGCCGGCAGTGTCCCGGCTGTGCCTGGCACGCGGCTGCCAGCGGGATGCCACGGCTCCTCCGCCTTGGGAAGGGATGGCACATGGTGGCTGGGAAAGGCTGGATGTGGGGGCTGTGGGCACCCCACTCCCCCGGGATCGGGGCACCTTTGTCCCGGTGCATGATTTGAAACTGCGCCGAACCAAGAGGCAGCAGGACCTGACTGCACCAGCCCCGCATTTCCCTACTTTTCCACTCGGGACAGCAGGATTTTTGGGGTGGTGAAGTCCGCCTGCCATGGCAAAGGCGGGGAGCACCTCCTGCTCGGACTGGCCCTGTGCCCACAAAAGGAATGGGCGGTGGGTTTGGGGGAGCGTGGGAGCAAACTGCTCCAGCCCTGGGCTGCCAGAAGGAAGGGGAAGGGGGGTTGAACCCCCATCTGCCTCATCCCAGGGCAGTGTCGGAGGCAGGCAGCACCCCGCCCAGGGGCACCAGGCTCCCCGGGTGCTTTGCAGACCAAGGGGACTCTTTTCCCACCACTGGGACGGGTACTGCTGGCAGCAGCATCCCCAGGGCAACGGGCATCCCAGCACCGGGCGAGGGCAGAGCGGGTCCAGGGGGGTGTGCCATGCCCAGGGCCCCCATGCCCACCCCCTGGGCTGGTGAGGAGGGGGAGAGAGCCCTCTGCTCCCACCCCGCCGGCGGGCCGGGGGCCGGGCACTTTTATTGATGCGTGCAGTCTCCCTCCTGCGACAGAGGAGCAGAGAAGCGCTGCCGGGCTGCGACCTCCGCGGAGGGGAGAGGGGGGAGGAAGAAAAAAAAAAAAAGAAAAAAAAAAAAAAGAGGGAAAAAGGAAGAAATCGCAGCAGCCAGCCCAGCCCAGCCCGGTCCCGCACCGCCCGCCCTCGCCGGCAGCGCTGCCCGCTCCGCATCTCCCCGCACCTCCCGGTTCGGCTCCGCACCGCCCCGCAGGGCTCCGCTCCGCCCCGGCCCGGCCCGCTCCGGCCCGCTCCGCCCCGCGGCGGGGGTGCCCGGCCCGGCCCGGCCCCTCTCGCCCGCTGCCCGCCGGCCCCTGCCCGCCTGAGCCGCGCTCCGCCGAGGTAAGGGCTCCGCTGCTCCCCGCGCACCTGGGCGTCCCCCGCGGGTCGCGCCGGGCTCGGACGGGAGCAAAATCGCTCGAATTTCTCAGTCACGAGTTGCCTGTGATTCTGATTGCTTTTCCCCGTGCCGAGAGGAATATTGCGAGGGCGCTTCCAAACGTCTCTTTCCAGGCGAGGTCCTAGCCTGCGTGCTTGTCTTTATTTCTTTTTCCCTTTTCTCATCCCTTCTTTTTCCCCCGACCCGCTTTAAGCGTACGCTGTTTCCAGTGAGTCGTACCCGGAGGCTTTGCCGTGGTCGGGAACCAGCCAGAGCCAGCCCCGTCCTAACGTTCAGACCTTTCCGCCGTTACGAAATATGTTCGCGAGAACAAAAGTGTTTTGGGGAAAGTGCTGCGACCTTTGGGATGGCCACTGCTGGCACGTCGGGGCGGCTTGATGCCCTGGCCCCGTCGGGAGGTTGTCCCCTCCCGTGGCTGCAAACATCTGCACCAAACGCTTCCCGGGTACCGGCAGGATCAGGGCAGGTCGCGGCGGCTCCTGCCGCAAACACCCTGGGAAATACAAGGTGCTTATTTTATTTGGTTTTTTTAAAGAGTGTTGCTGTTAATTGCCTCCTGATCTACCAGGTTCCCTGGCTTTGAACGTTCCCAATAAGCCAGGGAAGATCCCCCCTGTACGGTAGCCCCAGGCGAGGCAATAACCTACCGGAGATACTTTCTCATCTATGGGCAGCTTTGCTATAAGGAACATGTTTAATAAATCATAAGGCCGGTGAATTCCTGGGATTTTTATTGCTTCTGTAAAAATGCAGTTTTGATCCGTCTGCGAGGGACACTGGGAAACAAAGCTGCTCCTTTCAGAGCCGGATCCTACGAATTTAGGACGCTGAGCTGGCGGCGGGGCTGGTGCCTGCGAGCCCCCCCTGGGCAGGGGCAGCGCCGTGGTGGGCGGTGGGAGACGGGGGCTCCCAGGGCCGTTCCCGACCATGCTTGGCATTTCTGCCTCTGCTCTTTGAGGGACCGAACATAAACTGGGTGCCTGGAGCCCCGTCTTGGCTTCCCCTCGCGCTGCCGGGGCTGCGGACGCGACCGCGTGCACCGAGCGGAGGCAGCGATGCCAGGGGAAACAGCACAGCTGGAAACCCAGCCAGGCTGCGCCAGGCTTCCAATTACATTTTTCCTCCTCGCCCTATTGCCCAAGGGGAAAAGAAGCAGCAAAAACCAAACTGCTAAAAAACGGGAGAAATTCTTGCAGAAAGAATCGCCCGGTTTCCATCAGCCGGGCTGACCCGATCCCTCCCCCCCAACAGCGGGGCAGCGGATTGCCCTGGCGTGTTTGGGCAGAGGAATGGAAATAAAGTGATTTTCTTTATTTGCTTGTTTAAATCTGAAAACTGGGGTTTAGGGGTGGGAGCTGAGCCGAAACGTGAAAGGCACACGGAGACGTGAACGCGGGAGCTGTCAGGAGCTCATCGGGATTTCGGAAAATACAAGTGCCGTGGCCAGGGGCGTTGGTTACGGGTTAAAGTGGGTGGTGGAGGGTGCCCGGCTCTGCCCCGGCTGCCTGGCTTGAACGGAAAGTCCGGTGTGGCCTTGGCCACCGAGCTGCCCTGCAGAAGCAGCGGTTTGGTGATGGGGATTTGTCCCCGTCTCCTGCCATGCCTTTGTTTTAGGCTGCGCGGAGCCCGGCCGCAACAGCAGAGGCGGGGAGAGAGCTTTTCTTTGTACAGGGAAGCATTTAAATTCTTTACAGTGATTCATATATTCCATTCATATGAAACACAGTCCTGCGGAGTGTGAATGGGGACTGCTGGGGGATTTTTTTAAGGCAATAAGCCCTAGAAGTGTCAAAAGTTATTCACACCTTGGTGAAATCAAGGATATTTCTGTCCGTGGCTCTTGGCAGGGGCTCAGCGCAGCTCGCCTTGTGTCGGGTTTTTGGTTTCCCACTTGGATACGGTGCGGGGGGAGTGTGGGGGCAGCCCTCTCGCTCCCACTGCCCAGCGCTGTAAGCGTTTCTCGGTGCTTTCTCAGCCCTCGGAGGGGCCCGGCGTGGGCTGTGCCTGGGGGTCACGGGGCAGCCCCCAGCGCTCAGCCCCACAGGGGTTCGGACCCCCGTGGATCACGCGCCCAGAAAGCCCCCAGGGCTGGAAAGCAGCCGCATCTCGGTGAGCCTGTGGCTGGGTGGGATGCTGCCCCTCGTGTTTCACCACTCGCGGGGCGGTCACCAAAGCTGTGACCAAAGCTACGGGCTGTCACCATCGCGGCAGAGCCCGTCCCCCTCTGCCCCCCATCATGGGGGACGTGAGCCAGCCCGGCGAAGGGACGGGCCGTGCGAGCATCCCAGCCTTGTAGGAGCTGCAGGAAGACTTTGCACGCCCGGCGCAAGCGGGTGCCCCTCCATCGGCTGCTGTGCATGTTGCAGCGCCAAGAAACCCCTTCCCCTCCTGCGTCTTTTGGGGCAGCCGGGCTGGGACCTTGGCGAGAGGCTCCGGGGGTCAGGCACAGCCCTGGGGGCACTGACCTGCTCTGGGGGGCTGCCAAGTCCCCGTTGGGGAGCGTTAATCTGGGGGGGGGGGGAATCAAACGGAGTGGCTGGGGGCCAAGAGGTGCGGGGGCATCGCCCCACTGCCAGGATGCGCCCCAGGTGCGGGGCCAGCGCCCGCGGGGGGCTCTGGACTCCGCCAGCCGCTCCGGGATGCTTTGAGCCGCTGTAAATCCTCTCCGAAGGAACTGGGAAGACAGTTTTATGGCTGCTGGGGAGGAAGATTAGCAGGGTGTTGTTTTCGGAGCTGATCCATCACGGGACGCAGGAGCTGCGTGGTGCATCTGAGCGCTTGGCTGCTGGCGGGCGGCGCAGCCTTTCCTGTGAAGGTTGAGATAAAAACGCCTGGTTTTAATGTTCTGTCTGCTCTTGGGATCTGTGATGTGAGTGACAAAACCGCCTCCGTGGGCCCCACGTCCGTGCAGCAGCCGGGCTCCTCGCGAGCCGGGGGAACGGCAGATCGAGGGGATTTGGGCAACGGCACCTGCAAAAGGCATTAACCCCGGTGGAGAGGGCGTGCGGGGCCGGTCCCTTCCCGTCCTCACACACTCCCTCTGTCATTCTCTCCTATTTCAGCTTGTCCGCAGCCCGGGAAGGAGCAGAGTTTCCATTCCCCTGCGCTAAAGAAAATGTCTGTGACAATAAAACCTAATAGTTCAGGAGGGGGAGGGATAAAAAGACATCGAATTGCGTTTGTCTTCCCCTAGCATCTCCCTCCCAGCCCCTTCCCTTTAGGAGGGGGTGCAAGCCCTCAGCTCTGTTGGGCACGTGCTGGGCTCCAAGCCTCCCCGCTCCCCCATGCGCTCAGTCACCGGCTAATTAGAGGGGCTAATTAAGTGCCTTCACAAAGGTGGAGAGGGGTCACTGACTCATGCCCGCTCTCTCCTTCGCGCCCAGGGGTTCCCTGTGCCGGCCGTTATGGGGAGAGGGGCTGGGTGCTGCTGGGAACCTGGCTGTGTCCTGCAGCAATCCCGCGGGAGCGGAGCCCTCGGGGGGAGCAGGCGAAGCCCGGGGTGCTGCCCCACGCCGCTGGCTCCCCCTGGGCTCTCCCCTCCCGGTCAGGGCTCAGCCGCACGTTGCTTCCCCTGCGTGGCGACTTGGACGCCGGCACAGACATAATAAACCGCTTTTCCTTTTCCCCTTGTCACCGGAGCCGCTCCTGAGTCACATCCCTGGCTGCCTGGCCTCTTCCCCAGGGCTGTCTGCTCCGGCTGCCTAACCCCGCGCATCGGCTGCGAACTTCAAAGCGCTGAGATCCGATCCGGCCGAGAAGGGCCCTCCCGGCTGGCTGGATGGCAGCGTACCGGGGAAACATCTGCGCGGGGTCAGGGGGGCGCAGGGCTGGCGTGGCCGGCGGGATGGGATGCTCTGCTCTGCAGAGTCCGGCTCATCCACAGGCATCGCTCCCAAGGAGCTGCAGGAGCCGGACCCTTCGCCAAGGCCACCTTCTGCCCCGTACCCCCGTGTCCTTGCAGGAGCATCCCACCAGGCACCCCAGCAGGGTTCCCGCCCGGCTGCTGCCTCCCTGCGGAGCTCCCGAGCTTGGCCGGGGTGCTGCAGGTGGGAGATGGGTGCTATCAAAAATGAGGTGGGAGAAAAAAAGGAGCCGAAGGCGGCTACGCAAGGGTTCCTGCTGTACCCTCAGCCCGTTCCTTAGCTGCAGAGCGCTCCTATGGCCCCTGGCCCCGGCGTCAGCCGAGTTCACGGAGCAAAGCTGCGGATCGCAGGCAGAAACTGCAGCCAAAATCTGCAGAGCAGCCGGGTCTCGTCTCCGCGACCTTCCCTGGGGCCGAGCCCGTCCCTCTGGCCCATCTGGAGATGTTTGTCCTCAGAGGCTCTTCCAGGAGCCTCTGTCCAGGACAGGGCTTGGCAGGACGCAGCCAGGGAGGAGGACAATGATCTCGATGTCCACCTGCTGTGGATGCGGAGAGGCGGAGGCGAGGGCTTTCCCAGTTTGGGTATTTTGCACCAAAAAAATGAGTCCCTACGTCTTGCACTGAAGTGCAGTGCTCCCAGCACAAGCTCTGCCTTCCCCGGGCGGGATGCGGCCCCGGGAATCTCCCAAACCAGCCGACTTCTGCAAACCTGCCGCAAACCCGAGCGGCCCAGCAATGCCGGACCCCTGGGATCTCGCAGCGCTGCCTGTGCCTGCCCTGCAGATCTCTGGCCGTCGCCGGGAGCCTCTTTATTGTTCTTGCGGAGGGTTTTGTTTCACTGCCGCCTTCCAAGTTCCCAGGGATCTAAATTCTAAAGCGGGGTCTTGTAAAGAGCCCCGTCCAGATGGATGAGATGATATTGCTGGTATCAGATGAGATCTATCCCCTGTCTTTATCTGCAGACAATGCAGCAGTGGGAGCAAACAAGGATACAGCCTTTCTTCGGAGGCGCATTAGCCAAATGAGAGCCTTCTCTTTGTTCTGCACCGAAACCCAAGACCCTGCGGCCAGGCCACCTCGCGTAGCTGCCCCGATCCCTGCAGCCATGCGAGGATTTTTTTTTTTTTTGCGGTAAAATCCCCTGTGCCCCAGTTGCAGGCAGGGCAGGGCAGGGCAGCTGGGTCCTGCCTGTTCCTTGGGACCGTGTTTCCTCCTCTCGGAGGTGGGGGTGTCAGTGCCCCCAGGGTTGGGCAGGTCTGCATGCTGCTGCAGGGATGGAGCGGTGCTTTGGGCTCCCCTCTGCTCGGGCAGGGACATAAACGTGACACCTGCGGAAGGTGGAAGTTGCTTTGGTCGTGCCCCATCTTTAAGGGAGAGCTGAGCCCATTCAGCCGCGGATCGGGGCCATCCGGAGCAGCCGAGCCCGCTCTGTGCACGGCGCTTGCAGTGATGCTTCAAGCCTGCGGCCAATTCACCTGCTTTCAGATTTCATTACAAGCCCTAAAATTCAGCCCAGGTTTGTTTTAAGAAGTTACCAGAGGCTGAGAGAGCCTGGGACTGATTTATGGCTTCCCATCAAAATCATGTGGTCTTACCACGAAGCTTGGAAGCTCTGGCTGCATTTTTTCTTTGGAGATTTTGGCTTTGCTCCAGGCTCGGCTCCGAGGGGGCGAGAGTGCGAATCCAGGGTGTGCATCGGGGCTGGAGCATTCGGGTGCCGCGAGTGAAATGGAGGAGATACGGATCGCCGCAAAGAGAATATTTAATGTCGGGACAACACAGCCATCTTTTTCAGGGAAGCGCCGATAAGGGGACGGGAGGCTTGGCACGGAGGGGAGCTGCAACAGCTCCTTTGCTTTCAGCGTAGCTTTAATTTCAACACTTGCCACTTATCGCCCTTGCATCCTGCTCACTGTTCAGCGGCTCCGTGTCAGCAGCCGAGAGCGACGTCCCCCACCGCGCCTGCGTGCCCAGGCAGGCTGTGCGGTGCCGCCGCTCTCCCCGGTGCCCTGCTGCCGGACCCGCGGGGTGCGCTGCTGGTGCCCACCGGGGTTAAATATGTGGGCTTTTGCCAGAGAAGCATATTTTCAGCCTCAAGCACGCATTGTCAATGACTGCAGAAAGGTATTTCTCAGCTGCTCCAGTGTCCTGTCAGCCAGCCAGCCAGCGGAGAGGAACAAGCCTACTTTTATTGCTATTTCTTCATATTTCCTGATATTGCCAGTCTGGCGCTCACAACCCACGGGCAGATCCCCGAAGGTCCTGGGTTTGGATTACAGCAGCGATACTTTTGTCTTTTCTTTGCCTTTAATTTCAGATCCCTTGGGCCCCCAAGGGGTCAGGCTGATAAAGCCACCGGCCGCAGCCAGGCGGGCAGGGACCGGGTGAGCAGCCCGGGCACGCAGAGCAGACCGCGACCCAGGTGATGCGGGGCCGTGCCCAGGCACCTCGGGTGCAGCTGGGGCCGGGGCATCCCCCTGACCGCGGTGGCACGAGGGTCCCAGAGCCCAGCAACCGCTGTGTGCCACGGACCTCTGAGGGTCACTTTGGGAGTCTCGGCTGCCGGCTCGTGGGCGATCCGTGAACAGATGAAAATAATGCTTTACATTACATAAATAACAAGGTCAGGGCGGCTGCGAGCTGCTCTGGCCACGAGTGAGTGCTGCGTCCCGCTGAGCATCCCTGGCGCGGGGGCCGGTGGGACAGCAGAGAGTCGCTTCAGGGCTTGGGTGGCTTTGTGGTTTTAATTTAGTGGCTTTTTAAAGTAAAGATGAAAGGGAGAGCTGGGCAGTGTCGCATCAGTTCCCCCGTCTGCCTCCAAAGGAAGCTGGTGGGGCCACGCTGAGCAGCGGTGGCTCCGTGCCTACTTCCCAAACCTCCACTCGCTCCTTCCCACCACCGGCACGGAGATGTCTATGCTGTAACCAGACCTTGTCCGTGCCAAACGCCGCACCACGCTGTGTCGCGCTGGCTGGGAAGCGCCAGCTCACATGGCACGGCCCCGGTGTGAGATGCTCAGGTGTGCGGCACCGCTCCTCCGGCCGGGGGGCGTTTGGCACATCCGCCGATGCTTTTTCCATTACGCATTCTCTTGTAGCTGTTTCTTAAAGACCACGTGTGATGTTATTGCCAAATGTAAACTACGAGCTAGGACGAGACCCCAGAGCTCCTCCGAGCAGTTATAAGCAGAGCTATACAATGAGTTTGTAATTATTTTATACCAAGCCCCGGTATTTTCCTCCCCCCAGGGGAAGGCCAATAGAGCGAACAAGAGCAGACCCGTGCCAAACCGTGCCCAGGCAGCGCTTTTATGAAATGTCGGGTTCATAAGAATTAATTTCATTTAAAACATTCTTTTCGTTTTTCATAAAGCACGGCAAATCCGCGGTACTTAGGGCAGGAATGCAGCGAGAGCGCTGCTGGGCAGGCAGCAAATTACCCGCGGCAGATGAGCCGTGACGGCGAGGTCGCCCGTGGTCCGGAGGTGTGCTGGCCTCGGCTGGCTGCGGGTAGCCGGCTGGGAAGAAGGGAGGTGCTGGAGTGACTGTCTTGGATGCAGCCGTGTACGGGACTCCGGCAGCCCCATCCCATCCTGCACTCCCCGGGCATGTGGGAGTTCCGGTGTGTTTATCCCCAAAGGTCAGGCGAATGCCAGCGCGGCCATTTCCCAGCCCAGCGCCCGCGTGCTGCGGGGCCGTGGCATCCTGCACGGGTGGGTTGGGGCGTCACAAATCGTCTGTTTGAGTCCCCTGGCTGGTGGTGGCTGGTCCAGGGATGAAAGCTGGCCTGAAACCCAAGCAGCCTTGCTCAGGTGACAGGTTGCAAAAAATTCATATGATTTTTGGGGCTGGGGGCACCTGGGGACCGGAGCGGTGCTCCCGGATGGGGGCTAGCACCTGGTGCTCCTGCCCTGCACGTGAAGGTGCAAAGACCAGGGCTGTGGGACAAGGAAACCTCTGTCCACCTCACTGGTGGGCTGCTGGAGGCATGGCAGGGGACACCTTTCCAACGGCAAGACCCCTGTGGGGCTGGCTGCTGGAGGGCCCTTGGCATGGGATGGGGTTTGCTCCCGGGGTCCGATCCCTGTTGGAGGAACAGCCCCAGATCCTGCTATTTTGGAGGGCGGCCCCGCTGGGAAGGGGTTTGACTCTCCTCCCATCAGCCATTTCCCCCTCTTGCAGCCTCCCAGGACAGGACCCGGATGGGCACCTCCTGTAACGCGTCCTCTTAGGATGCAAACGGGCGCTTGTGACCTTGGGTGCACTTCCCCAGTGACCTCGGGGGTCCGGCCGCGAGCACGGGCATGGGATGTGGCCATGGGATTTAGAAACGGGAGGCAGCCGGTGGGTGTGTTTGGCTGGCTCTGCCACGGGGCTAGGATCGCTCCTGCCGCGCTCACCGGTGCTTCCAGGGAGGCTCGCTTGCTGGAAATCCCTGCCTCCCACCGGGCTGGTGGGCTCCAAGCCTCCTGGCGAGCTGATAGTGAGGACCACGGGGAGGATTAGAGGGTTTAGCAGGTGTCAAGCCTCATCTTTCATCCCGCTGCCGGGAAGCCCATGGCTCGTTCTTCCCTGCCGGAGCCGAGGGTTGCCCTTTCCCTCTGCGTGGTTGCTGCTGAGCTGGAGGGAGCTGGGATGGGGTCTGCAACAGCGCGGGGCAAGCTGGCAGGGGGTCTGCGGTGTGTCCAGAGCCCCCCGGGCACCGTCCAGCTCTGAGCGGTACATTTTTGCTGGGTAGGTGAAGCAGCGGAGAAGAGGAGGTCAGCGGCTCTCCGGCACTGAGCGGCACGGCACAGCCGAACAGCCAGGGCTGGCGGCGATGCCCCGGGCGCACGGCGAGCCGGGCGATTGAGTTTGCCAGCCGCGGTATCAGGTTGAGCCGCGTTGCTCCGCGGTTTGCTGGGGAGAGCGTGAGAGCACAGGGCTGGGCGCGCTGTTTATTTTGGTTAAATTGAGTTTTCTCCGGGAGATTTGGGGGGTGCGGGGAGCCTCCAGACAAGGGGCTTTTGTGAGCCGGGCTGCAAGCCGATCCCCTTTTGTGGTTTTGCTTTTTTGGATGATACAATTTGTTATTCCAAGAACTACCCAGCAAATGGACCCCATTAGCCCAGTCCCCAAAGCGGCTGGAGCTGGCGCTCGTGGTGCCTTTGTCTGCGCCCACCTTGGGCCCGACGGGAGCCGCTGGGGCCGTGTTACCGCAGTGCCTTTGCCCCCCGACAGTGCCCAGGGGAGATGAGGGGGCTGGGGGCCCGCTGGGGCCACCGTCCCTTCCTTGCAGGCCACGGGGCCGCGGCTGTGCTGACGGGGCATCTTACGGGATTAGCCTGGGCTGGGAAAGCCAGTGGGACAGGCGGAAAGTGCCGGGTTTGTTGAATTCCCCAGCACGCTCGTGTCCCCGGTGGCACGCTGACAATAACCCGATTGTTGCCATGCTGCCGGGGGCCGGAGCCAGTGCCAGGGGGGGAGCCCGTCCGTGGGGCAGCCCTTTTGCCCCCTCGGATGGGGCTGGACCCTCACCTCCAGCCACCCGAGCGCGGCAGCTCAGTGTGAGCTGCGGGAGTTTGCATCCCTCTCTGCCCTTGGGCACGAGGGCTCTGGCCCCAGCCGATATTTAAGGTACTTCCCCCCGCCAGCATCCCTCGCTGACTGCGAGCGGGGCCGACTGTCCCACTGAAGTGCCTGGGAAGCAAAGGTGGGAAGCAGGGGGCAGCCGCAGCGTCGGGGGTCCCACAGCGGCTGCAGTTACCCACGGTGGCTCTGCAGAGCCCGAGTGAGCTGGGGCACGTCTGTCCTGCACACGCGGGTCCCCAGCACTGGGCAGCAGGACTTGTCCTGCCGGCAGCTCCCCACGTGTTCCATGGCAGCCCCCGGCACGCGTGGGTCCGCCCAGGGCGGCTGTGCAGTCGGAGCATCAGCCGTGTTCTGTTGAAGCCTGGCCCCGGGGCCGCGGTGCCAAGGCATGTCCATCCCGCCGGGCAGCCCAGGGCCGGGCTGTTCAGCCGGAGCATCCTTGGCCCGCGCGACGCTACCTCCTACCGTGCGGGGATGCTGCTGGCTCTGTTTGTCTTGGCTCCATTGGGCTTTTTCCTGCATGCGAGCCGGCTGGAGCTGGGCAGGAGCCAGTGGGTTTATAAATAAAAGCATCGGACACCTCTCTGGGTGGTGCTGAAAGCTCCCGAAATAGCCCTGCCGTCCGGCCAAAGCGCGCGTGGCCGGGGTGTTCGCAGCGGCAGCCCCAGGGCTGGATGTGGGAGGGGGGGCTCCCCCCCGCTCCCCGACTCCCATCCTGGCTGCCCTTGCACAACAGCTCCTGGGTCTCCCTCCCCAGCCGGGTGGGCACCCACCGTTCCGGCAGCACCGGGACGGGCTGCCCTGACCAGCCGGGATGTGTCCCTGCTCCTGCCAGCCTCCTGATGGGATGTGTTCCCTGGGGCTGGCTGTCCCCCAAGGGAGGAGGGGTGCCCCAGCAGTGGGCAGCGGGCACCAGCCGTGCCCAGGGCTGGGTTTGCCGCAGGGACTGGGTGCCTGTGGAAACACCCCTGGCAGCGCCGGCACACGGTGCCATGGAAAAGGGGGTTCAGTGCTGGCAGGGACCCGACGCTGCGCTCTAGCGAGGGGAGCAGAGCATCCCTGGGGCACGGTGCGTGCCGGGCACCGCACTGAGGGGACATCGGCTGTGCTGGAACGGCCCCTCGGCAGGCGCTGGCTGATGGAGAAGAGCCGGGAGGAAAGCGCTGGCTTTATGGCTTCAACCTCCTGTGTCCGGCGCTGCCTGGCCGCATGCCGTATTTCCACCGCAGTGCCGGGCTGGCCGGGGCAGGGATGGTCAGAGGCCGTGGGACAGTGGCCTTGTGCGGTGTTTGCTTGCTGCTGGCGGAGGAAGCCTGGCTGGCCGGGGCTGCGGTCCGGCCCTGGCAGAGCCCAGCGGCAGCCGTGGGAGGGGGCAGCCATGACATCCCGACAAAAGGAGCCCGGCGCCGGGAGCCAAGCGCGGGGGCAGGACCCCGTCCAGGGCTCCTCGCGCCGGCCGCCTCCGCTCGACGCTGCCTGCCCTGCCTGCAGTGTGCCGGGAAGGACGGAACCGGTGGTGGCCCCGCAGACCCCGGTGCCAGGGGGTTCCCGGCACTGAGCTGCAGCCAGAGCCATCCTCCCACCAAGCCCCCGCCAAATTCCACAGAGGGCCTGGCATTTCAATGTGCCGTGCCTTTGGAAAACAGCGTTTTAATGCTCTCGCTGTAAATGAGGTGGAAAATGTCCATGGGCTTGTGCAGGAAGGCTCCCGGGACCCCGGCCACGCCGTAGGCGTGCCGGGGGCTGGCTGAGCCCTGGCCAGGCGGCTGGGGATGGGGTGGGATCCTCCGGAGCCCCGCGTCTCTCCAGGACTTCCCTGCGGTTGCAGAGCAGCTCTGCTTATTCTGGTTATTTCCATGGCAGCAGCGAGGCTGGTGCTGCCCGTGCCCGGGGTGGGTCCCGCCAGCCCCTCGGTGCGAGACGTGGGGCGCACCCTGACCTCCCCGCGCTGGGGTGGCCGGGGGGCTGTCACCCCTCCCCGGGCAGGGATCGGAGGGCATTGCCCGCTGCCATCCCGGTGCCACCCCCAGCCCAGCCAGCGCCTCCAAGAGCCTTTCCCTGCTCCGTTCCCGCACAATAGCTCCCGGGTTGAAGGCTGAAGGGTTTCTTGGGTTTCTTTTCCCTTTTCCCTTTTTTTTTTTTTTTTTTTGTTTTTTTTTT
>VFFE01007018.1:879846-954622 GCA_008921705.1 Burhinus oedicnemus
GGATGGGGGTGGGGATGGGATGGGGATGGGATGCTCAGGGCAGTGGGATGGGGAGGGTTCAGGCTGTGGCAGTGGGGGACGAGGGTCCTGCCAGGAGCGCCCACCACCCGGAGAGAAGCCGTCGCTCATTTTCTTTGCTGGGTTAATTGAGACCACGGTGAAGTCATGTCCTTTAACCCCCTGGCAGCCCTAAGCCAAGGCTGGGCTAGTCAGTCACCTCCTGCAGCATGGCAAGGGCCGGGCAGGCGAGGGGCCCCGCCAGCCGAGGGGTGCAGCCCCCGCTCCTCCTCCCCGCCGCCCCACAGCTCGCCCCGACGCCGCATCCGCGCCCAGCAGGTCCCAGTCCCCGGCAGGGTGCTGCGCCGGGGAGACCCCAGGATGGGACCCGGGCAGGGGTGGGTGATGGCAGGGGGGTTAGTGACCACCCTGGGGGGCTGAGGAGGAGGGTCACTGTGCCTGCGCTGCCCGGAGCGGTGCTGGTGGGAAGCACTGGGGACCGGGACCCTCCTGCCACCCCGCTGTGCCCAGGGAGCAGCATCTCGCTCCGGCGAGCGCCCGCGGTGTGGGCAGAGAGCAGCCGGTGCCGGGCCACGTGCCACCGAGGTGAGGGCAGGTTTCGGAGCGGGCAGGGCCGTGGTACCGCCCCGGCAGGTCACCCTGTCCCCCCACACCACCCGCCCGCTGGGGAGGGACGCAGCCGAGCCTCCCGCTCCTGAAATTTATTTTAATGTAAACCTAGCTCTAAGGCAGCTTTTTCTCATTTTTAAACTATTTCATATCAATCCTTGGCCTGACATTTGTTTTCTTTGAGTGCGGTGGGGAGCGTGGTCGGCATTGCTGAGGATATCTCCTCAGGAATCTTGGCAGAGGCGGCTCCCTATCTTTGAAGAAACGGCAAATGCAAAACAGAAGGCAGATATTAGAGAAGCGCAAACAATATTTTCCCCCTTGCTAACCCCAGAAGCGGCACAGCGGCCGGCTCGGGGACATGGCGGTGGGGGGACCCTGTGCCCGGTCCCCACCGGTGGCACAGCACCTGCCTGGGTTGACCCCCGGGGGCAGGCGGAGCGTGGGCCCTGGCACCGCTCTGGGGCAGGTCCCCGTCACCCGTGGCCACGCCGTTGTGCAGAGGCACGTGGCCAACCCCGTCCCCAAGGGCTGTGACCGACGCGCCGGGATGGGGAGCGGTGGCAGCCGCGGAGTGGTGACACTGGGAGGGTTTGCAGCGGATGGGGAGAGGCCGGCGCAGCCGGGGTGCCCCCACTGGGGTCTTGCCCTGTTGGGGGCCGGGAGCCGGGCTCTGGGGTCACCCCCCCAAATGCTGAAACCCCAAGAAAACGCCGCTCCGAGGGTGAGGTGGGTTTCAGCAGCGTGTTATGGCAGAGGGGTTTTGCGGAGGACGTGCACGGCACAGGCAGCCGCCGGAGCAAGCGCTGCCCGGCCAGGCAGGCTGCAGGCATCGGCGTGGGCACCAGCCCGGCGCATGCAGGCTCACCTGGGGATGTTGCTAAAAAGCTGGAAAAGAAAAGGAAACAGAGATCAAAGGACCCAGCAAAACCAAGGAGATGGGATTTCAACCCCTGACATTAAAATAAAATGACTGTTAGGATAAACACTGCAAGGCAGTTTCCCATCCCGGGCAGCCAGGCTCGCTGGCGGGGGCGGAGGCCGGGGTTATGTTCCTTGGCGTTTCACACAGGAGAAGAAGTTTTCATAGCAGCTCACAAATTGGCCGTCGTACCTGGGCAGCTGGGAGAGCGGTGGAGGGCGGCGCTGGTGAGGAGCGATGGAGGGCGGCCCGGGAAAACGACAGCGTGGGGGATGCCGCGGTGGTGACGCTGTGCCAGGGAGCGAGCTGCTGACCGGTGGTACCGGCTCTCCCAGGGGTACCGGGAGCTGGCTTGGGAGCTGCTGTCCCCGCATGCTCCCGCTGCTCTGGAGCCTGTTTCAACCCTGGCGCGAGGCCACGATGGACGGAGTGAGTCCATCCTGCGGGAGGGCAGGCGCTGCCGTTGAGGCTCCCTGTTGGAACCGGAGCCGCCGGGGGGGTTCTTGCAGGCGGCGAGAGGAGAGCTGGGTGTTGGGGCTGATGAACGGAGGGGCTGGGATGGCAGCGTTGGGGTCTGGGGCAGGAGAAGCTCCTGCACACGGTCACAAGGACAGGTCCTGCAGAGCAGCCGCTCTAAACCGAATCCACTGAGGAATGAACGTCCGTGGATTCAGACCTGGCCTCACCTTCTGTTCGCTCTTGGCAGCTCGGGCATTTCTGGCCTCCTCCATCCCCGACCCCAAATTTCACTCCAGCGATGGATCGTTAGATGCCGAGGGAATGGCTGAAGATGCTGCTGCACTTGCCATGGGTGCCTTGGAAAGAAGGGAAGAGATGCCCAGCTTAGGGCAAGGTCCTCCCAAGTGACCTTTGAAGCCACCGCAGGGCTCCTGGCCTCGCCAGCGGCTCCCATAGTGCTGCTGCGGGCTCTCACTGCTCCTTGATCACCCACGTCCCCCTTCACAGGGGTTCCCTCCTCACGGCGTGCGTGGGCAGGGGCGGGAGCAGCCACAGCGTTGCTGCGTCCACTGGGGGCGCAGAAACCGCGTCGCCCCATGGTGCAGGTGCAACAGGCTCCGGCAGCACCAGGCTGCTCTGTGCCACGCCATCGTCCTGGCTCTCAGCGGGGACAGCATGGATGGGGACCCAGGAGGTCTCCGGGGCATCCCTGCCCCACACGTCCTGGCCTGTGGCACGGGCAGCAGCCCCCCGAGTGAGCTGCCCCAGCCCCTCTGAACACCCCTGCCCCAGAAGGCTCTGGCCTGGACCGCAGCTCGTTATAATTAAGCCGGTGACCCCGGCACGAGGCTGGAAGTTTAAATGTCTGCGGTTGATGGCCACTTGCCCGCAAATTCCCCGCGATGGGAATCGCTCTCTGCGGGTCCCTCCAGGCTTAGCAGATTTCTTTGCAAAATACCCGTTGCGTTAGAAAACGCTGTTTCTGCGCAGGAGCTGCGAGGGCAAAGTGGCAGCTGACCCACAGACCCCGGCTCAACACCGTCCGCTTCCCACGGGAGCTTATGTGTCCCTGGAGCAGGGCTGCTTTGGCTGACTGCGCTGGCACGTGTCCCTCGGGGAGCCATGCCCTGAAGCTCCTGCAGCTCGCTGGGGCTCGCAGCCCACCGCCCTCCCCGGGGGTGTCTGGGAAGCTGCTCCACATCCCGCATCGGGATTCGGGCACTAGAGCCTGCGCTCAGGTCGCGGCGTGGGCCGGGGCTCACACGGCAATTCGCACCCTGGGCAGCCTGGCCCCCGCCGCTGCGCCTGCATGGAGACCCCAGGAGAGGGGCTCCGGACCCTGCCCAGCGGCAAAGGGGACGGGACCCTCCGGCACCACCGGCCTCGCTGCGTGCCCCCGCTCCAGCCCTGGGCTCTCGCTCTGCTCCATGTTTTGGCTATCAGAGATCGCATTGCTGCTGCCCCCCAGGCAGGCCACCGTCCCGCCGGGAGGAGGAGGAGGAGGAGGAGAGGGGAAGAAGAGGGGAAGGAAAAAAATGAATCCCCACAAAAATGTCTTCATAACAGGAAACGTCTCATAAAATACCTGTGGTTTGGCATGTGTGATCCGACTGGTCAAACTATGCACCTGGCAGGCAACCCTGCTATTAATGCTGCGCGCAGTCTGGTATTTCGGTGGAGCTGAGGCTGGCGGCGGGGGGAGGATGGGACCGGGGAGCTGGGGGCTCAGAAACCCTCCATTAGGGCTGGGGCGAGGGGGAAACATGTCCCTTGGGTCTCACTCGCCTCCACGTGCGCTCGGGGCGCCATCCCAGCTGTATTTTGGCGAGGGGACCGTGGCGCTCTGGGGACGCGGTGAGCTGGGCTGAGCCTCACGCCCTGGGCACAAACCTGGTGTTTCTGCAGCTTCGGGCCAGGGTTTTCCACCCAGACCCAGGTCCAAGCCGGTGCAGATGTGGAGATCTCTGTCCAGGCCTCCAAATGCCACGGTGCCCGCCGTTCCCCAGGGCCGGCTTCGCCTCCTGCCCACCCTTGGCTCCATCCGCGGCCGGGCGCGTCGCAGCAATCAGCCTGGGCTCTCCCGCGCTCAGCGGCGGAGTTTTGACAGCTGGAGGTGAGGGATTAAGCCCTGAGCTGTGACCTGCGGCGGGCTCACGCCTTGCTGCGCTGCCGGCACACACACGCGGAGGGTCATTAATCCGCCTTAGCTGATCCCTGACCCGGCGGCTGCGGGATCAAGCGGCAGCACCGACCCTGTTGTCAGCACCACCGTCGGACCTCGGGCTCCTTGGCTCCGGGCAGCGTGCACCATGGGCAGCGTGCACCATGGGCAGCGTGCACCATGGGCACCATGCACTGTGGGCACCGTGCACCGCAGGCACTGTGCCCCACAAGCAATGTGCACTGTGGGCAGCGTGCACCACGGGCAGCGTGCACCGCGGGCACCATGCACTGTGGGCACCATGCACCACAGGCACTGTGCACTGCAGACAGCATGCACCGTGGGCACCATGCACCGTGGGCAGCGTGCACCATGGGCACCGTGCACTGCGGGCACCATGCTCTGCAGGCACTGTGCACCGCAGGCAATGTGCACTGTGGGCAATGTGCACTGCGGGCAGCATGCACCGCGGGCACCATGCACCGTGGGCAGCGTGCACCATGGGCAGCGTGCACCGTGGGCACCATGCACCACAGGCACTGTGCACTGCAGGCAGCATGCACCGTGGGCACCATGCACCGTGGGCAGCGTGCACCGTGGGCACCATGCACCACAGGCACTGTGCACTGCAGGCAGCATGCACCGCGGGCACCATGCACCATGGGCAGCGTGCACCGTGGGCACCATGCACCACAGGCACTGTGCACTGCAGGCAGCATGCACCGCGGGCACCATGCACCGTGGGCACCATGCACCACAGGCACTGTGCACTGCAGACAGCATGCACCGTGGGCACCATGCACTGTGGGCAGCATGCACCGCAGGCAGTGTGCAGCATGAGCACCATGCACCGCAGGCAGCGTGCACCGCAGACAGCGTGCAGCATGAGCACCATGCACCACAGGCAGCGTGCACCGCAGGCAGCGTGCAGCATGAGCACCATGCACCGCAGGCAGCATGTACCGCAGGCAGCGTGCAGCATGAGCACCGTGCACCGCAGGCAGCGTGCACCGCAGACAGCGTGCAGCATGAGCACCATGCACCACAGGCAGCGTGCACCGCAGGCAGCGTGCAGCATGAGCACCATGCACCGCAGGCAGCATGTACCGCAGGCAGCGTGCAGCATGAGCACCGTGCACCGCAGGCAGCATGTACCGCAAGCAGCGTGCACCGCACAGGCCCCCACCACGGCCAAGTGCCGGCACCTCGCCTGGCCCACGCGGTGGGGCAGGGTGCGGTTCCCGCACGCTCCCCGCTCTCTGCACATCGCAGATGGCTCAGGCGCGTCGGGAGGCGAGTCAAGACAGGGAGAAATACCCAGGTCGGTTTTGCAGCAAGCTCGTTAGCAGCTGCCGTCAAACCCGCTGTTTTACGGCTGGCGGAGCGAGCAGAGCCTGGTGTCCCCCCGCCTCCGGTTGTACCCCCATCCCTGGGCTTCTCGCACCGCAGCAGCCGCCCCCACCGCAGTCCCCCCAGCGCCAGCTCCTCTCCTGCACCCCGGCACGGCCACAGGTGCCCTGAGCTCCACACGTTGCCGCTGGCCTGCGGCTACGGAGAGCGGCTTGGCCTGTGGCCTTTCCTTCAGCCCTCCACCCCCACCTGCCTCCGCAGTAGTTGCTAACGCAGCAGGAGTTAATTAGCACGGAGCCCCCGGCCTCGGAGTTAATTTGGCTGCAACCCCTGCCAGGACCGGAGCGATACAGCCGGACGCAGCCACCACCCGCAGCGAGGCGGGCTGAGGGCACCGTCGGGCTGTGCCGCAGGGCGATGAACCGTGCCATGCCGTGCCATGCCATGCGGTGCCATGCGGTGCCATGCCATGCCATGCCATGCCATGCGGTGCCACACCATGCCATGCAGTGCCATGCCATGCCATGCAGTGCCATGCAGTGCCATGCGGTGCCATGCCATGCCATGCCATGCGGTGCCACACCGTGCCATGCCATGCCATGGCGGCGCCACACCATGCCATGCCATGCGGTGCCATGCGGTGCCATGTGGTGCCATGCCATGCGGTGCCATGCGGTGCCATGCCATGCCATGCGGCGCCATGCGGTGCTATGTGGTGCCATGCCATGCCATGCCATGCCATGCGGTGCCATGCAGTGCCATGCGGTGCCATGCCATGCCATGCGGCGCCATGCGGTGCTATGTGGTGCCATGCCATGCCATGGCGGCACCACACCGTGCCATGCGGTGCCATGCGGTGCCATGCCATGCCATGCGGCGCCATGCGGTGCTATGTGGTGCCATGCCGTGCCATGCGGTGCCCCGCGGGCTCAGTGCAGAGGCCAGGCGCGGGCGCTGCAGGGGTGGCAGGAGGCTGCCTGCACATGGGGTGGGGTGTTTTTCTTTCGTCAAGGAAAATGTTTTCTTGTTCCCTGGGCTGCGGGGCGGGCGAGGCTCCGGCTCCGTGCAGCGCGTACAGCAGCTTTTGGATCGGATCAGGTGTCATGCATTTAAGGACCGGGCTCGTGCCAAGACTCTCCCCGTGCGCTCCGGCACTGCTCGGCCGAGCTGCTGCCTGATGCCTTTGGCTTTCGCAGCCCGGCCTACGGAAACAACGTGCTCACTCCCCGTTTCAATAGCTCACTTTTCGTTTTCGACTCGTTTTATTATTATTATTTTTAAAGCATGTGTAGCGCGAACCAAATCATCTACCTCCCGCTGGAGTCACTCCAGCCCCGTGTTGGGTTTGGAAAACCTCCCTGCTTTATTTTTCATTGTAAATGACCGGAGGATGGAGCGGCTCGATGGGACACGGCGGCGTCCAAACCCGCGCTGCTCCAGCCCACCCACACACGCCGGCTGCTTTCTCCGTGCTTTCTCCTTGCAGCGTCCGCCCGAGCAGGCGAGGTGCTCGCTGCTCTCCGCAGCCCGGGGTGAGCTTCTGCCGCCGTTCGCAGAGGTGGTGCCCATGCCCCCCGCTCCCGGTGCGCGGCATGGGCACGGGGATGGGCATGGGGACGGGGCCACGCCGGTGAGCCTGGGTTGACGCGCATCCAAGGTCCCATCCTGGCTCATCCCTGCGCTCCAGCAAACCTCCGTGGGGGCTGGCGCGGCCCCAGGTTTGATGCGGGGACAGAGCGAGCGAGCGGCACGCCGCATCCCGCACGGAGTGTGCATTTATGGCCGGGTTTAAACAAGTTCTCCATTTTACTGACCTTCAACCGCAATCGCAGATCCCCCGTGGATCGCATATATTGACTTAAAAAATAATTAGCCTTGAAGGGAGCAGGCGCGGTGCCTGCCTGCCAGGCCCGTAATTAATATATAAATAACAGGGGCCATAAATCAGCTGCGGCTCAGCCAACGAGACCCGGTTGTGTGCATGGGGGAAGCGCGGGGCTGCATTGCTCGCAGGAGAGTCGCCCGGTCTGCGGGCACGGCCGTTGACACGGATGCTGCGGGGAGAGGGGGACGGTGCGGGGCGGCAGCAGCCCCCTTCCGCTGGGAACGGCCGGGAGCTGCGTGCTGGGAGCGCGCCGGGAGCTCGCCAGGCCCACCAGCACAAGCCACAGCCTGTTTCTGGAGCGACCGGCTCCAGCTGCCCGAGCCCCCGCGCTGCTGCGAGAACAAGGTGCCATTTCTTGTCTCCTTTCTCATGCTTTAAGTGTGAGATTTTTTTTTCCTTTTCCCGGAGCTTTCATTGCGTGCCAGGGGTTTTTAACACGTCTGCTCACCGGCTGCCAGGGGAGCAGACACTTGCACAGTTAGCGCGGCGGCAGCTCGCTCTGAAGCCGTGCCAGGGCTCTCCGTGCCGTGCCGCGCCGCTGCACCGGCTGCACCCGGGTCGGGCCCCCGCTGCCCCCGGAGCCCCATCCCCGCTCCAGCGCCTCGGGGGAACGGCACCGCGTCCCCGGATCCCTCGAGCGCTGCCCTGGTATGAAGTCTCCTGGCCCAGCTGCTCCTGCTGGGCTTGGCTTTTCTGCAAGGAGCGGCTGTGGTCGCACTCCGGACCGTGCCGGGGGGATGTGGAGCTGCCACCGAAGGACGCCAGCCCAGCCGGCCGCGGTGCCCAGGTGGCAGAGCGGGGTGAGCCGTGTCCCGCAGTGCTGGGGCAGGAGGGACTGCGCTCGGGAGCCCCCAGAGCATCACCCCTGCTCCAAGCGGGAAAAAAGTGACTCCTTGTGGGATTTCAGCTGGCCATACCGGAGCGGCTCCCGGCCCCGCAGGAGGACGAGCGGGTGGCACCCGGCTGTAGCCGTCATGGGCGCAGCAGCCCCGTCCGCGCCATGAACCGGCCGACGTTTGCAACCTGCCCTGGGAGATGAGAACTTTGCCCGGCCGCTTGTTGTGATTAATTATCATTTCATAACGCAGGAGATTTCAGGCATGAAAGAGCCTCTTCGCAGACACGTCGTGCACACTTTATCCATCATATGAGACTCCAGATGTTTCCATTTTATTCTTATTAAATCACCGCCTGGAGAGCCCGGGTAACGTGAGGCCTCCTGCCCCGGTGCCGGGCACCGCCGTGGGGGACAGCAAAGCACCAGAGACCCCTTTTCCTTGAGGGACAGAGCCATGTGTCCCGGGGCTCTCCGGCCAGACTCCCCCCGTTGCCCCCGCAGCCCCTCGGGAGAGTGGGGGCAGGCGGAAGGACCCGTCCCAACCAAGGGAGGACGTGCGGGAGCAAAGCCCCTGCCTGGAGACGCCGGGTTACAGACGGCCACCTCGGTGTGGAACGGGGGGACTCGATGTCGCATCCGGCGCTCAGCAAAACCGCGGCCGGAGCCAAAGCAGACGGATCACCTTGTCCTCCCTCTCCCTTCCCTCTGGCTGTGGTTTCCCCCCCCAGTCCCGCGTCTCTCCAAGGGCTGAGGTCTCGCAGAAGGACAGGGGGACGCAGCGAGGGGCTGAGCCACCCCAGGGTGCTGTTCCCGTGGCGCGGGCTCGTTGGAGCGACGAGCGGCGTCCTGTGAAAACACCCCAGTCCGGGGAGGAGCAGGGCTGAATAAAGCCCAGGTGGGAGAAAAGAGAGCTGGGAAGGGAGGGATTTGGAGATGGAGGCACAGGGGTCAGACCAGGTAAGGAAAACAAATAAATAGCTGATTCAGGGGTTTGTTCTCCTCTTTTATTTAGCAGAAAGTGTATTTTTACAGCTGCAATCCCTTAAAATGGGATTCTTTTTCCCTTAAACAAATCCTTGTAAAATAATGCTTCATAAAAATAAGCGTTCCTCTTCTCGACCCCGAAGACAGAAAAACAATAACGCCGGCAAGGCCCTCTCCGTGCCGCCGCGGAGGCTGATGGTGGCTGTCACGCGTGTCCCTGGCTGCGCCTGCCCGAGCCACAGCACGGCAGGAGCCCAGCCGTGGCCTCCCCACCGGGTGCCGCGCTGGGGACGGCACAGCACCGGCACCGCCGGCTCCAGCGGGATGGGCAGAGCAGAGCTCCTCTCCCAGCATCTGCTGTGGCCGCCTGCATCCTCAGAGGGTCCAGGCTGCATCAAGCCACCAGCAGCAGAGCCGTCCCTGTCCCCTCGAGCCCCGGGCACAGCACAGGGAGCACAAGTTGCCCGGCTCCATGGGCATTTACCGGACAGGAGAGCAGCGGTCAAGGCTGCTTCGTCACCGGAGACCTCCAACAACCTGCCGAGCACTTGTAGCGTCAGGAACGAGCCCACACTAGGGCTCCCCCCTCCCTTTACTTAATTGCTTTAATTTTGTTTTAATTTGGGGGCTTTGGGGGGTTATTTTTCTCCAGGCTGCAGGTTTTTTTTTCACTGCTGCTTCAGCAAAAGCGATTCAGGAAATTCCGATGAAATCCCGGCGCGCAGCAGCCCTGCCCCTGCTCCTCGGCGGGAGAAGCAGAGAGCTTAATTCTCATTAATAACCACCACGGGTCAATTATTGCAAGAAGGAGGAAAACCAGCAAAGCTCTTTGGCATCACATGTTATTTAAGCTTCCGAAAATAAATGTTCTTTGCAAATCAATCTGTTCGCAGCTCCGCGCGTGGACCTGGCGCAAGAAAGAATTGCTAGAGAAAAGGTGTATTTATAGAGGGTATTTTTTTAAAATAAACAGGCACTTAAGGCAGAGGCTGCTGCTCCCAAGCGCCGCAGCCCTCCCCTGGGCTTTCCTGGCCGAGGGCTCCCGTCCCTTGCCCTCCGAGCGAGCTCCCGTCGCTGCCCGCAAAGTGCCGCAGCTGAGCCACAACCGCAGCGAGTCTCGGGCTCCAACATCACGGGTTTGGGCCAGCAGCCACCGGGAGCCACGGCACCCACCCAGCCGCTCCCGGGGCGCTGGCAGCCCGAGCCACCCGTGGGAGCCACGGCCAGGGCAGACACAGCTTTTGTTAGAGGAGCCCCTGCTCGCTTGAGAGATGCGACAGCAACGCTGGGCTCAGCGGCCTCGGGTTTCCATCCTGCCTTTTTTTCCCCCTCTCTTCTTATATATGTTAAAAACGTACAAGGGAAGCCTGGCAGGGGCATGGCCCCAGACAAACAGGTACCGGGGCAGCCTCTGAAAGGCTCTGCTGGGTGCCCACGGTTAGTTATTGCTCATAAACCGTGTATTTATTGTGCATCTCCCAGACAGCACGTGTCAGGAAGGGTAACGTGTTTGGAAGCGCCTGTGGTCCAGAAAAAGGCAAATTCAGGGGAGTCCTGCTCCCGCCGGGATCCTTCCCGGGTTCCCAGCTGATCCTAAGAGGACGGAGGGTGCAGATGGGGGTCGTGGGTGCCCGCTCTCACTGTCGCTTTGTCTGCAGGAGCAGTGGGGAGCAGGATGCTGCCGGACGCCGTGGCGCTGCTGGTGGTGGTGGTGATGGTGGTCGGCCTTCGCTCGGCGGCAGGAGGAGGCGCGGCAGGCTACGCCCAAGTGAAGTACATGCAGCCCATGGTGAAGGGACCCCTGGGACCCCCCTTCCGCGAAGGCAAAGGGCAGTACCTGGGTAAGGGACGTGCTCTGCGGGGGGGTGGGAAGACATGGGGCCGCGGCTGCCTGGGAGACCTGCCGGCATGGCGCAGCCACCAGGCACTCGTCATCCCCTTACCCTCGGGGTTGGTGTCCCCGGGAGCAGCCGGGCATGGCCAAGGGTGCTGCTGTCCAAAGCATCTTTGGCCAAGCACGGAGGCGCTGTTTAGGTCTCCATAACCCAGTGCAGAAGGACAAGGATGGGCACAGAGAGAGGCTCAGTGGAGAAGTAGAGCCCGTTGCTCGGGCCGGGTGGGCGCCCTTGGGTCCCTCATTCTAGGAGCCGGTGCACAAAGGGGACCCGTGAGCCTTTTGCTCCCATCCTCCTGCACGTTCGCTGGTAGCTTTGAGGCTCAGCCCAGGCGCAGCAGCCCCGGCGTTCGCCATCTCTCCCTCTCACTGCTGTTAAACCTGAGCCATCCCAGCAAGGCTTTTTCCACTCCTCCACCTATTCCATTTTCCCCGTCTGTGTTTTGCACCAGCTGGGAAAGGAAAGAGAGCCAAGGCCAGAGCCGAGACCCAGCCTGGCAAAGGGAGAGCAGGAGAGAGACATTTCCTCCCTCGGAGAGCAGCGAGCAGAGACTCCGCACGTCTTAAATCACTCCCCACCGAGCGACACGTGCCGCGCGGAGGGGCAGAGGCGCTGAGGCTGTTGTTCCACACAGCCAGGCCCCCTGCACCGCATCCAGCCCAGCCCCAGCCGCTTGTAACCGCCTGCCCCGAGCTGCCCTGCCTGCGCGCCGTCCCCTGCCTGCGCACCGTCCCCTGCCCGCGCGCCGTCCCCTGTCCTTGCTGTGGTCCCGTGTGCCTGCCCAGGGCTCTTTTGATGCCCAGCCCTGGCCGCAGGCGCTGGAGGTTAGAAGGCACAGGAAGGTCCGTTATTGCCCCACACCAGGGGGTTATTAGTGCGTGTTAATTGCACGCAGCCTGGGGAACTTGCTCAGGAACTTGGGGTCTTCGCAAACAGCACGTGTTGAGCGTGACTGAGTTTCTCCGGCACTTGTTGGCTCATCAGGGCATCCCTCTGCCACGCGAGCTGCCAGCACCCCCCCAAGGTGCACACAACCCTCGCTGCACCCAGGGCGGCAGCAGCAGCACGGTATCTTCAACTCCAAAAGGGGATGGAGGGGGTGCTCTGAGCCCTTTCCTCAATACCAAACATAGCCATCCCCAAGGCTCTTCCCAGAGCCAGCCGCTCCTGGCAGCACTGCGGGATGGGGCAGTGCTGGGGCTCGGGTACCCGGACCTGCTGGGTCAGCGTTTGGCCCTTGGGAAGAGCCGCCGGAGCGCTCCCCGTGGGTTCACACAGACCTGGACCCTCCAGGGAGCCGAAGTCTTGGCTCTGGGAGTCGAAACTGGAGAAGGCTTGGCTGCCGGTGGCTGATTTACTGCTGGGCTGAATGGCTTATCAAGAGTTCAGCTCAGCACATATGTCAGAAAACACACAGCAAAACCTGGAGCCGAAGCGTGCTACGAGCCCCCCCTCCCTGCCCCCTTCCCAGCTGTTGTAAAGCTGGTCCCTGAATCCCAGCCAGAGGCAAAACCTTCCAGCGTAGCACAGGAACATTTCAGCTGCTGGTGGGACTGGATTCAAATATCTCCCTGCTGGTTTTCCTTCTTTTTTCCCTTTCTTCCTATGCATTGGAGCGGCTTGCACTGCCTGTGAGCAGCGCTGCCTGCTAAGCGTGGTGGAGAGAGGAGTGAGTGTGCCGGGCTCTTTGCAAGGTGCAGTTTGGGCGAGAGCTTTGCCAGGTTAGACCAGGCGTAGGTTAGAGGAGACACTGAGGCAGGGCAGAGCATGGGAGTCTCCTGGACATCGCTCTCCTACAACCCCTGGGAAAAAGAGGACGGGCAGGGGGATGCGGGCAGGGGGATGCGGGCAGGGGGGCAGTTGCAGCCTGAGCCACCGGCTGTGGGGCCGCACGGAAGCAGCTGGGGAAGCCAGTGCCTCCTGGATCCCACCAAGCTCCCATCTCTGCTTAACCTCTAATTTGGCAAGGAAAATCCCTGCTGGCCTTCTGCCCTGCTCGGGGAGCTCAGCTGACTCGCCGCGACGGCGCAGGGCCGTGCCGTGCCCCTGTGGGTTACCCCAGAGCCGGCGGGGAGCTCTGCAGGGCCCCCCCGGGGCTGGGACCCCCACCTGGGGGGCCAGGCCAGGCCCCGGGGCTGTGGGGGCTCCCGTGAGCCTGCGGGTGCCATCTAGTGAGAGACAGGGCTGGTTTGGTTTCCTCGGGGTGCCAGACGCCTTTTCTGACCCAAAAATAGACTTCCCAGGAGCATGGAGGCAGGTCTTGGGCAGGAGATGGTGAAAAAACGCTAAAAGCACTGAAGCAGGTATTTGCATAGTTGAGTTTCATTTTGGCTTGGTTAAAACCATGTCGGTGCAGCTCGCAGCCAGGTAAAACAGCCGCTGGGTGCTGGTGGGGCTCAGCGAGCCCAGCATTTCCCCGTGGATGTGGGGAGCCAAGCCAGCGGCACCGCAGCTGGGGGCACCGGGTAAGGCACAGGCGATGCCCGGGGAGGGGGTTTGTGCCAGGCAAGCGGTGGAGCTCCCCTCCAGCGACGGGGTTCACCCCGGGGCAGCAGCCCCAGCTGCAAAGGTAAAGGAGCACTTTTCACCTCCCGAGGCTCGGACAAGCTCAGTGGAGAGCCAAGGCCCAACCTCTGCCTCCAGGGGTGCTGCTGGCCAGTGTCCCCACAGCAGGTAGCCCACAAGCCCTGCTGCTCTTGATGAGACTCAGTCGTGTCATCCCTGCGGGGCTGCTGCTTGCTGCATGTGGCCAAGAGGCCTCCAGGTCCCTTAGCTCCTGCTAACGGGGAAACACTGCCACTTCCATGCTTTTTTCTGCAGTCTGCTCCCACCTCACTCCCAGCTCACACGGCAGCTCCATCTGTGAGGGCTGTGGCTGGGTCCTGTGCTGAGCATCCCCGTGCGGCAATGGAAGATGGGATGAGAGATGCAGTAACACTGGTCCCACGCAATGTCCCTGTGAGCCTGTGAAACTCGCTCTCACGAGACAGGGCTGGAACGAGCTCGGCCAGGCTCTGCCATGGAGCAGCCAACCTCTCCTTCCTGTGCTGTCATCCGGCCGCGCTGGCCAGACCCACTGCTGACTGCTCGTGGCTGGGAACCACTTCCCATCTTGCTGGATTATTCCTCTGCCAGCCAGTCTGCGCTGCCGGGTCCCTCCCTCCAGGCGTGCAGGGGTCCTTACTAGGAAGAACGCAGCTCCAGAGGGGCTGCAGGATCTGCCTGGACACGTCCATGGCCCTCAGGAGGTGAAAAGCTCTGCGGTGCCCAGGCGAGAGCTCGCAGGGGCCGTGCCTGCTCCTTCCCCTTCCCGCTGCCCCAGCTGGCTCTTTGCATTAGCATTCATGGCAGCTTTGTTCATGCTTCGAGGGGAACACATAACCCCATGCTGCTGCTGTGAAATGCAGAGCTCCGAGACATGCGTCTGTGGTAAGACATGGTCTTTTGAAATTGGATACCACTGGGGCTGCAATGTCCCAGTTTCTCCCCGCTAACGTCCCCGGTTTGGTTTTCCCGTCTGCTTTTTTGGCCGCCTGCAAGTTGGCAGCTCTCGCCTGGCGTTTCTCTTCGCTGCCTTGTGTGCGAGTGTGTGTGTGCTTTTTCCTTCCTTCGTGGGCTCAGCTGTAGATCCTTGTTCTGATTCCATGCAAAATGACCTAGAAAACTAATTCTTTTCAAACTATTGCAAGAAGAAAAAAAAAAAAAAGGGGGGGGGGGGGGGGGGGGAGAAAACACATTGAAATGATTTTCTGGAGAAAAATTTTTCCAGAATTCAAACCCCAGAAATCTGCTTCAGTACAACACTTCACATCTCCCGTGCTCTTTCCCACACCGTTTTCTGGGGTGAGGAGCAGGTTTGCAGCAATCCAGTGGCAATGTCATGACAGACAAGTATTTCCTTAATTTCCACAGCCAAGTGACCTCTATTACAGCCGAGGATGCGGGCCAGGCTTTGATATGTAGATAAGCTCTGAAAATGTTTCCATTACCAAAAGAAAAACAAGCAGGCACCAGGTTTGGAAATGGCCAGAGCTAATTGCTGTGCTTAGGAAAGGGAAAGCTGCCCCGATGCACTGCAGTTATTCTTTTCACGTGTCTCAAATCTCCCCTAATCTTTTCCCGTTCACTGAGAAAATCTCTGTGCTGGCGGATCCTGGCGCTACGGGTGTCCGTGCTCCCAAGGCCTGGCTCCGATGGGGACCGGGCTGGCAGACCTCAGGGACCCCCTGCCTCCTCCTCAGTGCCATGCAATGGGCCTGTTTTGCTCCCATCCCAGACAGGATCCATTCCCATCCCGGGAACTTGCCCATACAGATCTCTTCCTGACTGGAATGTTCAACTTTGGGCAGATTTGGTTAAAGTTTGTCCACGGTGTCAAGGCCCTTTCCTCTGCCCTTCGCATTTCTCATCATAGTCCCGTGTACGTGCGACTGCCAAGTATTTCCTTCATTTCAAGCTTCCAAAAAAAAAAAAAAAGTTTTGTCAGATTTATTCTTTCTCACCCGTTCCTGGTGTCACGTGGGAAGCGACACCCTGCCTGGGCCGGCCTCAAGGAGTTATTTATGCTCACGTCCGCGCTTTAAGTACCGAGCTGCGGTGGGCATGTAATCTGGCTCTCCTCAGCTTTGTAGTCTCTCAGCCCATTAGTTTCTTTCTTATATCCGTTTGCAAAAGACCTCTATAAATTCTTTAAATGTCAAGTGGTTACGGCCTATTCCCAGCTGGGCTGACTCATTTGGATGTAGCTGAGGTTGCGTTTCCCTTGCAGCTATTGGCTTTTCCTCCAGCCTCAGCGCTTTTTGTTTTTGGTGAGGTTTTTCTCTGCCTTGCTGGACACGGGAGCTGAGCCAGTGAGCACCGCGGGCATGTCTTAACCCATACACGAATCACCTCTTCGGTCTCTTCAAGTACACGTCCAGGAGTTTTCTTTTTAATCCAAAAGGATTAAAGGTCTCCTGAGGCCCTGGACCCCAGGGACGGGGTGGAAGGATTATCCTCAGTTTTGGCTCGCTCTGTCGCCATCCTCTTGGCTGAGCCCAGGCAGGAGCGACTGAATCCCACGGTGCTTTCGAGGCCACTGGGAAGCGGGGCAGCAGGAGGTTTGAATCCAGCTCCTAAAATAAACCCACAGTAGGTCATCGCAAAACACCACTGCCAGAGCCGGCGGCAATTGCTGGTCTTGTTGACACCCTCTGTGAAGGGAAGGATGGAGCAAGGCTTGAATTAGTACCCTGGGCTCTGGCCAAGGTCTTGCCTCAAGACGGTCCTGCTGATGTGGTGGCTCAGGAAGCCACTGTGGCCACGTTTAAATAAAACCATTTCTAGAGAAGGGCACTCTTGCAAGTACAGACCCAGGCAGCGCTGAAGCCCCTGGCTTTAACACCCTGAGAGCATCACGCACCAGGCACGCTTCTCCCGGCCCCAGTAAAGTTCCGTGTCTCCTCTCTCCACAGACATGCCGTCGCTGCTGCCGATGGACCTCAAAGGGGAGCCAGGACCGCCAGGGAAGCCTGGCCCACGTGGACCCCCTGGGCCCCCCGGCTACCCAGGAAAGCCGGGCACGGGGAAGCCGGGAATGCACGGCCAGCCCGGGCCTGCTGGGCCCCCCGGCTTCTCAGGCATCGGGAAACCCGGCATTCCAGGACTCCCCGGAAAGGCGGGTATGAAAGGGATGCCCGGAGCCAAGGGCGAGCCCGGCATGCGAGGAGAGCAAGGGCCAAGAGGACTGCCCGGCCCCCCAGGGCTGCCAGGGCCAGCCGGCATCTCAGTCAACGGGAAGCCGGGCCCCCAGGGTGGCCCCGGTCTGCCCGGGTTTCGGGGTGAGCCTGGTCCAAAAGGAGAGCCAGGTCCCCGTGGAGAGCGAGGGATGAAGGGTGAAAACGGTGTGGGGAAACCAGGGCTACCAGGGCCCCGGGGGAACGGGGGCCCTCCTGGCCCTGCGGGGCCCCCAGGGCCCGCCGGCATTGGAAAACCTGGCCTTGATGGCCTGCCGGGTGCGCCAGGGGAGAAGGGCGACATGGGCCCTCCGGGTGGACCTGGCATCAACGGGGAGCCCGGCCCCATGGGGCCCCGGGGTCCCCCCGGCATCGACGGGATTGGTGTCCCGGGTGCCGCAGGGGTGCCGGGGATACAGGGCCCCATGGGACCTAAGGGAGAGCCCGGGATCCGTGGCCTCCCTGGTTTGCCGGGCCCGACGGGCTACGGGAAGCCAGGCTTGCCTGGCCTAAAAGGAGACCGTGGGCAGCCCGGGGTGCCAGGGGCCATCGGCGATAAGGGGGAACCTGGTGTCGATGGGGAGCCAGGTGAGCCGGGCCCTGCCGGCATCATCGGGCCGCCAGGCCCACCGGGGTCCATGGGCCTGCCAGGCAAGCACGGGCTGCCCGGCTCCAAAGGCGATGTGGGGCCAAGTGGGCCCCCGGGAATGCCGGGGATGCGCGGCGACCAGGGCCTGAACGGCTTCGCAGGGAAGCCAGGTGTGCCGGGAGAAAGAGGCCTGCCCGGGTCACAGGGACCCCCCGGCCCAACGGGCCCAAAAGGGGAACCGGGGTTCATTGGCCTCCCGGGGGTGCCAGGATTAACGGGCGGCCCCGGGCCAAAAGGAGACGGCGGGATCCCGGGGCAGCCGGGCCTGAGGGGCCCCTCTGGCATCCCGGGCTTACAAGGACCCGCAGGTCCCATGGGGCCTCAGGGGTTACCGGGGCTGAAAGGGGAGCCTGGGCTCCCTGGCGTTCCCGGTGAGGGGAAGACCGGTGAGCCTGGCATGGCTGGACCCATCGGCCCCCCAGGAATGCCAGGAACACCAGGGCTGAATGGGCCGCCAGGCCCACCGGGGCCACCCGGGCCACCAGGAGCGCCGGGGGTGTTCGATGAGACTGGCATCGCGGGGCTGCACCTGCCGGACGGAGGCGTGGAGGGGGCCGTGCTGGGCAACGGCAAACCAGGGAAGCCACAGTATGGCCGAGGAGAGCTCTCCGCCCGGATCGCACCAGCCTTCACTGCCATCCTCACCTCCCCCTTCCCGGCATCGGGCATGCCGGTCAAGTTTGACCGGACTTTGTATAATGGGCACAACGGCTACAACCCAGTCACCGGGATATTCACCTGCCCCATATCCGGCATCTACTACTTCGCCTACCACGTGCATGTCAAAGGGACTAACGTCTGGGTGGCACTTTATAAGAACAACGTGCCCGCCACCTACACCTATGACGAGTACAAAAAGGGCTACCTGGACCAGGCCTCGGGCAGTGCCGTGCTTGAACTCAAGGAGAACGACCAAGTCTGGGTACAAATGCCCTCGGACCAGGCCAACGGGTTGTACTCCACGGAATACATCCACTCCTCCTTCTCCGGGTTCCTGCTTTGCCCCACATAACGGCTGTTGGGCACGTTTCCTTTTCACCCACTTTAGCCATAAACTGTCTTTTTTTTTTTTTTATAAAAAAGTTTTTTAAAATTAATACAAAAAAGAAAAATCACTGGGAAGAACGCGCAAGCCGATGTCGTGGGACCTTGCTTCACGCTGTTTGATCCATGAGTCAAGAGGGTAATTGGAAAGGAGACATCTATCTATCTATCTATCTTTCTTTTTTGGGGGAGGGAGAAGGCAGGGAGGGGAGTGACTTCCTCAGCAAAGCATATTTGGAATAAATTTTACCCTAGTGACTGTACATCAAACACAGGAACACGCTTGGGATGGCAAGGATCTGGCTCTGCAGTAAACTGCTCTGTGATCCAGAGAGGGTCGTCTGGAAGACCAGACACTTCTGGTCCATAATCAAGTGCCCTTGTTTCCCGTTTTGGGTACTAGTTAAATACAGCTGTTATAACAGATGGTGTATTTGCTAACCAGCACAGGGGTCCCAGGCACTGGACACAAACCTGTACAGCAGCAAAGATCCATGATGGATTGAGAAATTTCCTTCCTAAACCACCAGACGCCCAAGTTCCCAGTCTCACTGATGCCTGTTTTTTCAGACTGTGCTTTGGGGCAGTCTCTCTGATCCACTCCGGATTCAGCGTGGTTGGATTTATAATCATAAAAAGTGGAACACTTTGCATAAGCACCTTCTTATTAAGAAGTAAATATTATTTTTAATCCTCCCCACCCCCAGCACCTTTAGGAATAAAAACATCCAGGCGTTGGTATCTGGGAGGATGACAGACGACCTGTTCCAAAGCCGCTGAGGGAAGCCGAGACCCCTGTGATGAACAACGATCCCCTCTCGGGTTAACTCATCTACCGGCAAGTCCAAGGGCTAGTTCTGTCCTGTTTCTTTGCAGCCCAGACGTGCTGGGCCTCGTGAGCATCTTATTCTTTGACAACACAAGGATGGCACCGCAGGCCTGGCTTACGGTGCTTCTAGCCTGGTTTGATAGAAGGTTTAGTTATGCTCTCTTGAAAGTGCCACTTATGGACAACTTGCTTTTACTGTCTCACTATTTCGGGATGTGTAAACTTCTGCATTGGTATCCCCCCCTTTCTCTGGGGACCTTTTAATTAAGAAAAAGTAGTGTTCGTTCTAACTTTCCATTCAGTCATTTTACAACGGTGCTATTATCTACTTAACAATATTATTTACAAGTCTAGTGCAATATGTACCTGTAAAAGTGCACCATCCCAGGTGCCGATCTGTGACTTAGGTTAAAAAAAAAAACCAAAAAATAATTCACATTTGTCTGTTGTTACCACTTTGTCTCACTAATGCTTGAAATGTTATCAACCCGAATACGAGCTACAAGGTTCTGGGAAAGGTTTGCGCGGATACTGACCACTTGGCTGCTCTGTCCTTTGCTGAAGGGAGCACCTGAACCCTGTTGCTTTGCAGGTTTTCTCACGGTAGAATAGTCATTGCCACTTGCACTTACGGTAAAGCGGTTCCTCTCATCCCAGGCAAGTAGCACGCTGCTGAAGTTAGTCCACAAGCGTTACACCGCACGTCCCTCTGCAAAGGCACATCCCTGAGAAAACAGCAACAATTTGGTCACCAGCTGAGCAACTATTACCCTTAAATTTTTCTAAAGCCTGTTCTATGGCCAAAGAAATGTAGCAAGAATGGGACTCGGGATTGTTCTCCAGATGGACTGCACAAGATATTTAAACAACTTTTCTTTTTCTATTTCTGTTTTGTTTTGTTTGTTTGTTTTTCTCCTTAAGCCTTTCCTGTGTTTCTGCCTCTTGCCATCCAGGGCTTCCTTTTAAAAGCACACCTATCTCTGAAATGAAGAGACACAGAAAGGAAATTTACGGTTGGAAGGCCAGCGCTTCAGCTACTGCGCGGCTGGGGCTGGCTTGTCCCCCCTCCCAGGGATTTTCTCCACATAAAGCTGCAAGTTTCATATAAAGAGGAAACCTTCTCAAGCTGAAAGGCTGCCCCAGTGTCTGATCCCACTGGACGTTTTTAACTCCTGAAGGCAGGGGGGTGTGGGGGCCATTCGGGCTTTGATCATGCTGGGTTACTTCCCAGCAGGAACAGGAGCCATACAGAGAGTCTCTAAAATGAAAAGTGGAAGCTCAGATGTTTTCTTCAAGCCCAGGCTTGGGAGGAGGGTGCTAGGATGGGGCCCGCGTCTCCTTTATTGAGACGTCTTTCCTGTGGAGAACAGCCACGAACTCGAGCTGGTGCCACGCAAGGCCCCGGCCAGCAGCGGGGTCTGGCTCCCACCACGGCACTGCCGGCGGCGCGTCCACACTACCTGCAGCAGGGCCAGGAGCTTCCCGTGCCCCAGCCACGCGCCGGGGTGGAAGCTTCATCCTGTTACTCAGCAAAGTGACTTATTTATACTGTGTTCTAACCTACGTTCCATCTCTTTTTGTTCTGATTTGTTTTATTCAAAACTTCTTGTTCTAGCTGGCAAAAAGCAATGACAAAAATACTCACTATAACCACACCGAGACATTAACTCGTTCAGTGCTGTAGATACTGTTTTGCAACTTCACTTTCCCTTCATGTGCAGAGCATAAACCGTAATCAGCCTTCTGCAGCTATATAACCTGTTACATTTACACAGTAATTGAAAGGCAAAGATATTACACGCACATAGAGTTAGGCTAGAAAAAACGATGCACAGGATGAGGGAGGCTGTTCACTAAACCGGACACTTGTCAGGAAGAATTTTTCTTCTGGAGTACTGAGTACGTGATATTCGCCAGCAGAAAGGATTATTTTGTCGTGTGTGTGAGCGCATGGGATTTTGGTTTCAATCACAATAATAAAGAAGGTTGGGTTGGATGAAGTATGTCTATTTTTAATTATGAAAACTGCATTACAATGTGCATTTTTATATACAAATTCTTACTATTTTTTTTAAATTTGCCTCTAGTATCTTAATTTCTAACCTAGTATATAGAGGTTTTTAGTTTTGTAAATACTTATTACATGCACTGTCTGTCATAGTAAAAGTTGGTTTAAAATGCACTCTCTTTGTGATCAGAAACTGGCCTTCTCTTCAGAACTAAAACTACAGTACTTGATTGTATTGACAAAACATCAATAAAACTTACTTGTATAAAAGGTGGGCTCAGCTGTGCCTTTGTCCTATTATTAATGGGCTCGCTCAGCCTTCCTAGTAAGACCATTCATAGAGACCTCTTGCACTCTGTCTCCTTCTGAAATCCAGCTCGCTTGTTCCCAGCGGTCCAGCAGATTCGCTTGCTAAATAATATTCTTACGTAAGAAGGTGTTGCACGTTTCTTGTGAATAAGGAAGATTCCTCTCTCCAGAAGGTCATTTTTACAAAATGATGACATGCAGACCCTTCCAGACTGACAATTATTAATTTGAGGAATTTAAGTTGAAGTGCTGGGGATTCCCTTTCCCTTCTGCGTTCTTTCCATTACACTTTTTTTTGCTACATTACACAGCCTTGTCTACAGCCAGCCTCCGCATCCCGAGCAGCAAAAGCAGTCAGTCCAGCAGCACACAGAAGAAATGGTGAATCACCTGGGAGCAAAACACTTTCAGAGACTAAAAGTAAAAAAAAAATAAAGAGAGGAAAGTATGTTTTCCCACCTGATCTCTTATCTAGAAGAGGAGATGTTACTTGTTCCAGGTGAAATGCTTCCAGAGAAGCCTGGCTGCCGTGGGGGCAGAATCCTTCAAAAGCTGACTATGAAGAACAAGCGATTCTCCTGCTGCGAGTTGCAGGGGGACCCACACACTCGCCGCTCTCTGCATGATCATCGCGCGCTGGACTCCAGCAGCTGAACTCCTTCCTTTGAACCCGCTCTGGCGGCAGGGTTGGACTTAGATGATCTCCAAAAGTCCCTTCCAACCCCTGCCAGTCTGCAATTCTGCGCCTCCACGCACCGCTCCTTGCTGCAAACGGAGCTAGCGAAGGACAAGGGCCTCTCCAGCAAACCTCCCTGCAACACACGATCGATGCTTCCGACTCACCCTGCTGTGAACAAGAACCACTACTCCCGGGCTTTTACAAACTTCAGCTACCCCATACGGCTCACAGGCAAGAGTGGCCAGCTGAAAGTCCTTTTTATGGCAGATTTCCAGTGCTAAAACTCACTCCAAATGAAGCACAAGTCTCAGCTACATGCAAGATGTCTCTAACCAGCACCAAACAACTTCCATTCTGCTTTCTACAGAAAGGTTTCAAGAAGCCGTAAAAAAAACCCAAACAGTTTCAGGTCGAGTAAAGTAAAGTATGGGGTGGGGTAAAATAGCCCCGAGGTTTTCATACAACTCCTCTTGTCATTTAGTATAGAAGCACAACTTCATGACTTGAATGAAGAGACAAGGAGCAGTGGCTCATTAACAAAGATAACTAAGTGATTTTATTTCTTTCCAAGTAAGTCAGAGCTAAATGTTTTAGTACACATTTAAATTCTGGCTGAAAATGAGCTATATTTTGTAAACAGCAGCACTTCTGCTCTTTATGAGTTCCAAACATTTAAAATTATAAAGCTGCTTTAAAAGGAAAACATCTTTTAAATAATTCCGTGAATATGTTCACACCTCTGGCAGAATAATTTGAAAAACCTGACATTTTACATCTCAGATCTGCAGCACAGTACATAAATATACAATAGACCAGAATTCCACATGTTCTCAGGACAAGATATTCATTTATACAAAGAAAACCCATTAGAGCACCACACAGAAGACTGGCACTTGAAGGAAGGAGAGTACAGGAAAAACTGGAACGACTACTGCAACCAGATTTTCCCCGTGTGCATGCAGCTCAGCACACACAACCACCACGTGCCGATGCTAACAGGGAGTGAGCAGAACTGTCACTTCCCGGTGTCACAAGAAATACTAGAGATTATAAGAAATTACATTGTCACATTCAAATTTATAAGCCTTTCCATATGATGACTGCTTGCCTCTTCCTTTCTTTTTGTTTTCAATTATTAAAAAGCTTTTAACCCTTTATAGACATGCCATACCCAAGCTGTTACTCCCTTTCTGACCAGCTCCACTCAGCAAAGGTTTTAAATGTGCAACTCTGGAACAACACAGCATCGCTAGAATGTTCTTGGCCACCAGTACCAGCTTCAAATGCAGAAATTCTTTTAAACTCTGATACGTTCTCCCCCAACTAACCCACCTTTCCCTTTATTTTCAGCTGATTCTTACCAAGTACAGAGTTTTAAAACTGTGGGAAGTAAATCCTGCTTCCTGCCTAAGTCATTTTTGTCACTGACTGAGGCAGAATGAGGAATTCAATCCTTGGGTAACACTAGGTTTCACAACTATCTCCACCCACAGATTTAAACAGCAGTCTCACTCGGTGCTCTGCACATACACAGGTCAGCATTAAAATCACAGGATGCACGGATTAGGAACAAAGGGGTAGCTTGAGTAGCTGCAGCAATGCGAAAGCCAGCTATGTAAGGGAACACAAAACGCAATAGATCAGGACGGTGCCAGATGGATCATAGAGCAAAGGACACCAAAGGAGCAGTAATTAGTTACACCTTCTTCCAACAGTAACAACGAGCCAATGGGGATTCTGTCTGCATGCACCAAAGGCATTTCTCACAATGCCACTAGCAACGCAAAGAAATCCCTTCTGCAGTCTCGCACATTTTTCATTCTGCCTTCAAGGAAGCAAACCTCCCTGGGAGGTCTACGCTCCAGCACCCTCACTCCACAGCACAGGTGGCAACCCATGCCCCCATGCAGGACATCTCTGGGCTCTCCAGGGATGTGCCTCTCTGATGACTCCCATCTACGTCCTTTAGCTGGCCACCTGAGTGTGAACTGGTGTTTTGAGAGGGGTGTGGAACCTATCAAAGCCACTGCAGGACAGGCCACTAACAGCTGAAACAAAGGCCACAGCACACAGGAGTAGAGAAAAACAGCAAGAAATTCAGTGGATTCAGACACCCACCTAGTAACTCTAATGACAAAATGACATAATGGCATAAGGGTAGGACAAAGCAAGAAACAGAAATCATATGAAAAACGCGATGCTCCTGTACACTTCAGAGATGCACCCACTGTCCAAGGCGCCACATGCAGCCACTTCCCAGCTGAACCCTAACTGAAGGGTATGTCCCCTCTCTTCCAAACCAGCTCGTGCTTCCAGCTCTCAACTCACAGCAGCAGGCATTCTCAGGTGGAGGCTCACTGGCATCCGCATATGGCGTGGATCCACCACCAGATAAGCAGAGGTGACCACCTGCCTTTGCCTTCAGGAAACACGCTCCCCTTGGAGCTCAGAGCCTCTGGCAGTAGAGTTCATACAAGCTATTTGCCAGCTTCTGTGTCTCTTGAAAAGCTTCACAGCTCTGCTCCCAGCTTGGGGGTATCTGTTCCTCCCCATAATAAGCCCCTGCAATGGCTCCTGCCATGGTAGCAATGGTGTCTGTGTCTCCACCCAGAGAGATACAGTAGATGATGGTCCTCTGCAAGTTGTTGTAGTGATCAGGAATATCTGGGTCAGCTTCCATACAGTGCAAGAAGGAGTAAATTGCAGTAGGGACAGACCGCAAAGCGGCAATGCCATTGCCTGTTAAAAAAACAATCATCTTCAGTGCTGCAGAACACTTGTTTCTTACTTCCCGCAGAAATACCTTTTCCCTTCTAGCTGCGACTTCCCATTGCCAGTTACTTTCAATACCAGTATCACTGATTTTATCATGACAAGGTGCAAAAGTTTGCATCCTAGAAGAGAAATCTCTTTGCAGTTCCCCATTACTACTCACATCCTGGAGACCAACCCCCAGCTACACCAGTCCAGTTGGCAATACACATCTACCCATTCCCATCCAACATGAAGATCCAACAGCCGTTAAGACTAGAGATCTTAGAATACTAAGAAACATTACTCGTGATAAGTTTTTCTTAGCAAGACATTTTTTCCCCCACCAACACAGAGAGTCAAGACTGGGTCAAGACTCAAGAGAATTACTGACTGGTGAGCACAGGCAGCTTTTCCAGCACCTTCCGTGCCTGACAGGCAGCAGAGGTCAGTGTGGCAATCTGGGGAAGGACACATCAACCAGGCTTGCTGAGTTAGTCCCGCTTCCAGCTCTTTCCTCATACTTGCAGTAAGAAAGGTCCTTACCTAATTCAAACAATACATCTGCTTTGGGAACACTGCTGAGCTCCAAGAATTCCTTTATTTTCTTTAGACGCCTTGAAAATGGTAAATCCTCAAATCCCAGCCTGGAAACAAGAGCAGAATGAAGAAGAGAGAACGCGAAGAGCCAGAATAAACTGTACACAGCAGATTCAGTGCTCCTCACAGCTACTTACGCTCGGGCATCAGTGAGAGACTTATCATCTGCCTCTACATCTTCCATGTGGCTAATGAGCTGCTCCAGGAAGGTCTCCTTGCTGAGCTCTCCCTGCAGGGCCAGATGTACGGCCAGGGCTTGCAGGATGGCCCCGTTGTAGCCCAGGGAGTTAGCATGGGTTAACTCAGCACTCAGCTTCGCAAACTGCGAATGAAAACACATCGTTAGCAAACCTACCTGAGAGATCACGGTGAAACTCGCCTGACAGCAGGGAATCCCAGAGCCGAGGTGCCCAAAGGAGCCAAGAACAGTACCTTCTTAACATCCTGGACATCAGAGTACACGAGCGAGATGCCTGCCACCCTCATGGCACCGCCATTGCCATAGGAGCCTTTCCCATTAAACTGGGCTCTTGCTGGTTCAAACACATCATTGCACTTGGGACTCAGGAGCTTCTTGAAGACATTGACAACAGCCATCCCGTAGCCCCGGTTGGGTTCCTTCTTGTACTCCTCGGCAAACCTGGCGTGAGCAAAAGAGTGGCAGTTACGCAGGTGAGAAAAAACCGCACAGGATTATTTGGTCTGTTACTGAAGTTTGTAAAGAGGCTGTATAAAGCCACTCCATAAAGTGAATTAATAACACATGGATCATTCAGTGACAGCCAGGGTTCAAGTGATCCAGGTCTGTAGGGAAAGAATCCGATTCCCAAAAATTGGTGTGAAAGGAGGAAAGCGTGTATAAACATCACCTTTCTCAACCCACTTGTTTCCCTCTCAACTTTGCCTTGAAGTAGAAGCAAACTGGAAACATTTCCGTGGGTCACAACCACAAAGAAAGTTTTTTGCTCAAGTTCAGTGGAAGAGTTTTCTAAACAAATAAATGTTCTCCCTTAAGTGGAACCAAATGCTACCAGGGCTGTGGATTCAAAAGGGAAAGGGACCATAAACAAACTGAGGCTGACCTCACTAATATTTGCTAACTAAATTAAGGGAAGTACAAACATAAATAGCAACAAATAAACATGAAAGGAAATGCTTCTGAAATTTCTACGTCTTATCTTCCACAAAGGTGAATACATATACACATCTGCAACGCAGCATGTCCCATCCTGCTCCATTTCAAAGCAGACTCTGAACCCACACTAAAGCTAATGCTGCTGCACATTCCAGGACAGTGCAAAGCAGACAATAAATTACAGGATTAGCCACCGCTTTTCTCATTTTTTTTCCTCCACAAATTAACAGTGACTTTCCCTTAGCCCCTGTCCCCTTCCACAGAAAGTTACAGCAATTGCTGAATCCTAAGAAAGTTTTGCCTCCGCTAGTAAATGTCAACACCCTGGCCTCTGAAGCTGGCTGCAGTCCTTACCTCTTGGCCATATCAACTTCATCAAACTCTCGCTTGGCTAGCAGGGACTGCACCACCGACCTGCTCATGGCCGTGTCGTCTGTGTACGAAAGCGTTTCTAAAATAGAAGGTCAAAACATAACGTGACCATCCAGGGACAAACCTTCCTCCTGTCCTTCTCCACTGTCAGCACTTCCCTACTCTCCAAGGCCTAATTATCTGTATAGCTAGAGTTAGAACATTACCAGGAGTTCCCCAGCACTTTGAGCTCATCACTAGCCATGGTCAGAGTAAGAAGGTACAGAGCAAGAGAGATGCATCCGCAGCAAAAATGAGACAAAAAACATTTCAAGATTAATAAAAGCCAAGAGAAAATGTTCAATATCCAGAGGCACTTATGGACAAGCGAGAAACAAGCCTCTTTCTCAAGGAATTTACAGTGTATGCTGAGAAAGAGAAGAGAAAGCACGGTTACATTTCTGGACAAGATTGCAACAAAAAAATCAAGATCCTTTAAGATTCTACTGGAAGGGTTTACAGGGCTTGCTGCACACCTCAGAACCCCAACACGAATCCATCATCACTTGTTAAGAGTTAAATAAACCATTCTTGTGCTACTCTTACTCTACTCCTCATCTATTTTTGGTGCATCTGTTCCTTGCTGACACCCCTGCACTGCGATACGCCGGTTCCCAGCACACTACACGCCCGGCCTTCAACTGGAGCACAAGCAGCGCTGGCTGAGCCCAGCAAACCCCACGTCCCTCCGCACCGGCCCCGCGCATGAGGAGCCGGGCACTGCTTCACCCTCACCCCGGGGGGAGCCCAAACCCCACAGCAGGTGCCGGGGACAGCCAAGGGTGTCCCAGGGGAGGTGCCCCCCGCTCAGGCCAGGGGGAGGACTCGGGACACCCGCGCTTCGGAGGGGCTGCGGGCCTGGGGGTGTGAAGGCGGGGAGGGGGGCAAACGGGACACGCACCCCAAATACCGACGCTGGGGGTGTCGGGGGCAGGGCCCGAGCCGGTGGGTACGGGGAAGGGGATACGCTCCGGGCCGGACCCCCACTCCCGGGGTTTTCCCCCCCCACCTCTGCGGGCGCTGCCGGCCGGTTCCCCCATCTCCTCGGGCGGCCCAGACGCCGGTTCCAGGCCTCGGAGAAAACGTAGCAGTTCGGGCAGCTTCACAACGCTCCTGCCTTCGAAGACGGCGCCCAGGCAATCACCCAACAACGCCCCGGCCAAACAACCCCGGAACCGGGCCGGCCCCGGGCGAGGCCGAGCCGCCGCCCGCCCGCTGCCTGAGCCCGAACCCGCCGCCGCCGCCGCCATCTTCTCCGGCGCCGCCGCCGTTCTCCTCCGGGCCGCCAGGGGGCGCTGTCCGCGTTCGCGGACAGCGCCCCCTGGCGGCCCGGAGGAGAACGGCGGCGGCGCCTGTTGCCTTATTTCCCCATTTACAGGAAGGGAAAGTGTTGCTTTTTCTGCCCCCCTACCCCTCGATTTCTCATTATAAAAATTTAGTCCGAGAGCCAGGAGTCAAATCCAGGCTGCTTTCCACCGGGGCGGTTACTGAGCGTCGTCTCCTACCTCGGGGAAGAAGAGCAAGCCAAATTCCGGTCCCGTTGCACGGGCAAATAATCCTGCTCGCGAGGACGCCGTCTCCCAGGGACCTTGGGAGCGTGCCTGGAAGAGAAACAATAAACTCACGGCAGAACGCAAGCGCCGCAATTCAATTTTAACAAGTCTGCGGCCACGAGAGCCAGAACGGACTCCAGCTTTTTTGCTTTCGTAGCTGCGTTAGCTCCGCAGGGCTAGCAGGCAAGGGGAAATCCCAACCCAAACTTGACTTTAATCATTAAAGCGAGCAGATTTGAGGCAGCGCGCCCGCAGAGCAGATCTGGCCCGCTGCCACCATTACACAGTCCCTTTTCAGTGCGCTTGCCTTGCGCTTTAAAGGACTTAAAACACTAAAGAGCACAGATGGATTCAATCACCGCGAAACGCTTCCAACACTGTCGGGGATGACAACTGCTCTTGGGGACAGACTCTTTATTGTTTATAAGGCTCCTCCGAGTGCAAGAGGCTATAAACATCCTATAAGGGGGACAGACAGTTATATAACAAACTGGGAGGAGGGAGGAGAATTACAGTATCCTAACACGACACAGATGTCCGCTTTCCTTGCTACGGAACTGAGTCACCGGTAGCTTTCTCCCCAGCACACTGAGTCAACTCCAGCTGCCCGTTCTTCGGCGGGGAGAGCGTGCGGTTCGTGGTCCGGTTGAAAGTGTCAAGCTCTGGCACAAATTTCTCGGCAGGGACCACGAGCTTTCTCCGGGTGTCCAAGCACTTGTTGTCCAGCACCAGGGAACCGGCTTTGTAGCCAATATCTGTCTGAATGCGGTGAAGTTGTCTGTAAAGAGCGTCCAAGGCATCCCTGGGAACAGGCAGAGGTGAGGAGTTGGGTTCAAGCACTGCATTCACTTCCCAAGTTGGACAGGAAACACCCAACTTCCCACTTTCTGGCAGCAGAAATATCTGTGCGGCATTTGCCTTTGCACGAAGAACAAACACATCAGATATTTCTTAGCGCATAGCAGCAGCATTGTTTGGGTCTGTGAATAGCAAGCCCACACGCTGCTCCTGGAGCGCAGCACAGAGATGCACACCCTGGGAGCCCACGCCAGCCCAGAGCAGTACTTCTGCTTCTTTCCTTACTTTTCACCCCCCCTTTTTTTTTTTCCTTTTCCTTTTAGAACTGTCTGTGCCTGGTTCAAGTCAGAGTCAAGCAGGGATCGTGGGAACCCCATTCACCCTCCCACCACACAGACCTCTCGTGCCTTGCCTGGACCCTGCTGCCCAGTCCAGCTCCCCACCAAGCCCAAAGACTATTTCCATTCCTGATCTGAGCAGACACAAGCTCCAAAATGCAGCTTCTGGAAGCGTGCCAGGTCCAGGGCTGCACACAACCACGTCCCTCACGTGGGCAGTGCTGGGCCACTGCTCTGCCCCAGAGAGCAGAAGACTTACTGTGACTCTGCTAGCTTCTGTTTGAGCGCACGGATTGCTCCCTCCAGCTGGTGGACCTCATCTGTTAGCCCGTACTGGACCTGCGAGGTGGGGAGGGAGAAGGGCACAGCGGTTAACAGGGCTGAAGTGCTGTTTTACAAAGGCCGCGGTTCTCTCATTCCCCTTCTAGCCCAGCTATGACATTTATTTCCTTGCGGTGCTAGGTGACTGTAGGATCCATTGCTTAGTCCCTCTGTATTTTTCTCCAAAGTGCACCCAGATTTTCCAGACCCACGCAAGCGCCCATCCTGGTCAGTCCCCCCTCACCCCTCCTGGCAGGGAGCGTGCCAGGTGAGGCTGGTACCTGATCCCGACAGAGCTCCATATTGGGCCGATACGTGCGGGTCTCCAGGCGGGTGTGTGCCACTTTCAGATCTTGCATTTTCCTTCGAAGATCTTCCTCCAAGCGCCGGATGTCCTCCTCCATCTCAGGAATTTCCTCCAAGGTCTATGGATAAATGACATGTATCATGAGGGACAGCCAGGGATACAGACTGGAAAACAGCCCCCGTGCATCCTGGGATTTTACTGTGCTGGGAATGGATTTTAAACAAGGGCTGGTGGGCTTCTGAATACTGAACCCCTCTGTTCATAGATCGGGCTTTTCACATGGTCCCGGCATGGTGCTGCCAGTGTTTTACAGCCACAGTGGTTGAGCCCAGGGATGAAATAAAAAGGCCAAAATCTGGCACTGCTGCTGGGAAAAGCTAGAGTAGCAACTGTGATGGCAGAAGGAAGTAGGATGCTGCAGGGATCACACATGTGCCACTTAATAGCTCTCATGTGGAAACCATGCTCAGGCCAAGTAGCTTTCCACGTAAGAAAGCCTTTTGGATTCAATTCCCACCCAAAGTTGTGTTCAATAACCAAGGAAGTAATATTTACATTCTGCTCCTGCCATTTCAGCTCATCATAGGCTCTTTCCAGGTCTCTAATCCTCTTGCGCAAAGCAAACTCTGTAGCTACGCGCTGAGCCTCCAGCTCGTTGTTTGTCTGCGGAGAGAACAAGCTCTAGTCACACACATCTAGAAGGTGTCTCCCTCCCAGCTATCGCCTGAGAGGCTGGGACAAGCCTATGAGCAAATCCAGCTGGATTTTGGCTGCTGCAGGTGTAGGTCATGCACCTCCCTGAAGTCAGAAGGTGGGGAGCACTGGACAGGTACACATCTTCCAGGTTGCTGAGACTGCTGCAAGCTCCGCAGCATAACCAAGCTTCTCTTGTAAACCAGGAGGGCAGCTGCTCTCAGAGAGGCCCGCGGGCCAATGCTGTCTTTTCAAACACTCCCTTCCCCTGGCCACAGCGCATGCCAGCCCATTCTCCCACTCTTGATCCAGAACTTCTGCACCACCGATTCACAGCCAAGGGACTGATTTACCTGTGCAACGGCAAGCAGTGTTGCTTCTCGGAGCTCAGTCGAGGCTTTCATTTCTGCCTCAGCATGCTCCTTGTTACATTGGCTATTCTGTTCCCACTCATCAGGTGCAGTTGATCTGTGAACAAATCAGCAGTTATGAAAATAAGTTGAGTGGTTGCAACACAGTTCAAAAGGAACCACCTGCTGCAGGCCAAGGCGGCTTTGTGCAGTACAAAATGATTCAGGAATTCTGGAGGTCACGTCCTGTCTGATCTCCTCACTGCACCAGCTGGAGATTGCTACCCCGTGGCTCCTGCACAGAGCTCAACATCTGCTCAAACCAGGGACACATCCAAACCATTGGCTATGAAATGCCAAGCAAGTGAAAATGTACAGCAACTCCCCCATAAGCTGTGCCAAAGGCTGATACCACGCTATTTACTGAGTCACCTACAGCCAAGCACCAGGGAGGCAGGGCAGCTGGCTTCTCTGTTTTTGCGGTGACAATTCAGATAACTCCCAAAGGTCTGTGGCTTCACAATTCAAGAGCCACAACAAATCTCAGCAGCCAACTCCTGTTCTGAGCTCTCTCCAAAACTGCACCATCAAGCCAGGGTATAGCGTGGAAAGAAAAAGCAGCCCAGGGCTCTTTCAAGCACCAACAAGGATTCAGCCACACAAGGGCAGGCTCTTTCCTTACCCATCTGGGACCCGTGTTGGGTTGACCTTGAAGGAGATGTTGGGAGAGTTCACGTTGAGGGATAAGCACACACGATCTATTTCCAATGCTTCCGTCTTGCGCTGGTGGTCACAGCTCAGCTGCTGGCGAGCTTCCTGTAAGAGGCTGCAGAAAGCAGGGTTGGAGTAAGCAAGGGAGCACACAGAGGGGAGAGGCAGCTCACAGCTTTCAAAGCTTTCATCACCACCTCAGTCATCTTTTTAAAATGAGCGATGAGCTCCTGCCCTCCCTGACAGCAATGAACTTGGCCCAACTTGATCCTCCAGCACACCTGCTTTTCTGCCTGCATGGCTCCCCTGTGCTCTGCTCTGGCAGCGCACTGGTGCACTGAGCTGCCTGCCCTCCTGCAGCGAGGCAGTGACCCACGGCGGATTAGGGCCTGAGAGCTTTAACACCTCCAGGTCACTGGTCATGAACCAAAGCAGGTGGCACAAGGTATCTGTGCAGACCAAAATTTTCTGAGGATGCTTATGAAGTCTCCCTTGACACGCTCTCCTCCTACAAACCCCCAAACTCCGTAGACCTTGAAAATAATCACTAAAGGCTCCTGTGAGTGGCTCACTGTCCCAGGGTAACCATGCCTGGCCTGCTTGCCCATCTCAGCGTGGCATTACAGACACGTTAAACTGCTGAGGCCAAGCAAGGAGGGCCGAGTCCGGTCAACAGCTGTGTCATTCGCCTCACCAGAGCTGTTCAAAGGCTTCATGCACTCTCTGCTGCAGTTCTCTCTTGGCTTTGTCTATCACCTTCACCTCCTTGTGCAGCTCCTCCCCCACAGGGTCCCTCACCAGATCGATGGCGCGGCGGCTCTCGCGGAGAGTCAGGCACTCAATGGAAACATCCAAAGGCAAGTTCTTTGCCTGGAGGGCATGTTCTGCTGCTTCCTTCACCTGAAGGAAGAAGCCAGATGGGTGTGGAAGGGGTCTCCTTCAGGGATGGGAGGAAGAAAGGAAGGGAAATCTACTAATACTCTTGTTAAGAGGGCCTTGCACTGCCTGTCTTTGCAGTTCGGAAACCTTTTAGCAAGTCTGGAATGAAAATTGCGAGAGCCAAACACATTAATCATCTACATCTATTTGCACTGGGAATCACACCTTGATGGGGGCTAACGACTCCAGGAACAGCAGCCTCTGGGTTTAGAACTAAAAGAATCAGAGAAATGTCCCACTGCTATCCTCTAAAAATCAAACATTTTTGAATGATGGTGTTAACATATTTCTCGTTATCCTTCAGAGCTTAAAAAAAAAACGCAAAAAACAAAACCAAACTAAAAACACAACCAAAACCAAACCAACAAAACCCACCCCAAACGCCAAACACGAGCATGCAATGCACAGCTCAATAACATGGCTTGGCTTAGCCAAGAACACAGTGGCTTGCTTTCCAGGAAGTCATTTCATCAGGTACGGATCTCAGTATACCTGTGATAAGCCCCCCTTAAACTCCATATGGGCTTGCCCATTGCAGAAAACAAGCCTCAATTATTTAACATCCCATGTTGACAGTGTAACTTGATTTCCAGCCATCTGTCTTCCCAACATACTTTGGCTAAAGCATCAATTTCTGCATCTATGTCTGCAAGGCATTTGTCCAGGGTCTCTTTCCATCTGTTCACGCTGCTGATACGTTCAGTCAGGCGGGTTTGGTTGTTGTGCTCATCCCATTTCGCCTGAAATTAGAGGAGAAACACCATTACTCTTTTTTAAATTGCACTTACGAATCTTGCTGAAGCCTTCCCCTGTTTTCAGGATTGACAGACCCCTCAAAGGAGCATAACATGTTGCCATTTGGTCTAATAGTCATCTATGCAATGGAGAGCACAGAAAACACCACAAGTTGCAATAGACATGAGAATCACATCCAGGGATTTCACGACAGTAAACATGCACCATTGCACATACTTTTACAGGAAGTAAATGTACATTTTTAGCAGATTCTGTAGAGGTAAAGCCTTCTATTCCCTTGTCCATATATCCAGATCTGGACACTCTCCCATGCTCCTCAGCCTGCTATTCTGACAAACCTGGGAGCAGTCAACCTGCCAGAAGGCCCACCTGGTTATTGGTTTCATTGCGGAGAGCTCGGGCTTCCTGCTGGACTTGGTGGGAAGCAGAACGCTGGCGTTCAGCATTGGCTGAGATGAGATGGGAGTTGGTGTGCCAGTCCGGTAAGGTGAACCGCTGTCCTGGCTTTACACTCAGTGTGGCCATCTTGCTAAATAGGTGACTAAAAGGGAGCGGAAGATATTCGCGTTTATTCATGGAAATACACCAGAAATGGAGATGCATCCACAAACTGGAAAGCTCTTCAAGAGAAAAGCATCAGCAAGCTCTAACCTGGCATCTCACCTAATACAGACACACATCCACACAACTGGGGAAGCACAAGGGCAGGCAACTGGAGCCAGCCTCTGCCCCGGGCCAGGAAAGCCCTGTCCACACGTCTCTCCCCGGAGAACGGTGCTATTTGCTGAGAGACACGGAGTCGCTCACAGTGCCATCTCCCACATGCTATTTATTGAGCTTGGACAAAATGGCTGATTACATTACTGATTCTGCTTTTGTTACAGCTGCGTAGGCTCAGCCCAGGGTTGCAAGCCCAGGGGACTCGCAGCCTTTGCAGGAAGAGTATAGTTTGCAGCCATCTTCCTTGCTACCCAGCATATCCCTGGGAAACTGGCAGGAATTGCAACGACCACTCAACAGGATCAGAGCAGCTCCCGAGGAGAGTGCAGGTCCCAAAATCCCCAGTCAGGTGGAATTCCAGGTCAGACAGTTTCCCTGGCTCCAGTATACCCCATGCGTGTCCCCCAGTCCCCTCAGGCACAGGTAGCTGGGACAGAGCTCCCAGAGCACAGCCATCCGCACCAGAGGCCGCTGGGGAAGAGAAGCCGGGGAACTCCTGAAGGGAAGGAAGCCCTGCGGGCAGATTTGGGGCTGCAGAGCCAGAGAGAAGACGCAAAGGGCTGCAGGGCACAGAGGCCCGAGCCCCTAGGAGGACGGGGGCAACAGGGACGGGGGCAACAGGGACGGGGGCAACAGGGACGGGGGCAACAGGGACGGGGGCAACAGGGACGGGGCTCAGACCCCAGCTAGGAGGGCCCCTCACCCTGAGCAGGGTGCCCCAGCTCCTCCCTGCCAGGGCGCTGCTGCTCCCTTGCGGCTCATCCCTCGCCCAGCCCCGCTCCCGCTTTCCCGGGGCCTCCTCCTCCCTGTCGGCGTCGGCCCCGCTCCCCTCACCGCCTGAGGGCCACCCCGGCCCCGCTCTCCTCACCGCCTGAGGGCCGGCCCCGCTCCGGCTCCCCTCACGGCCTGGCCCGGCTCCTCTCACCGCCTGAGGGCCGGCCCCGCTCCGGCTCCCCTCACCGCCTGAGGGCCGGCCCCGCTCCCCTCCGGCTCCCCTCCCGGCCCGGCCCCGCCCCGCTCCCCTCACCGCCTGAGGGCCGGCCCCGCTCCCCTCACCGCCTGAGGGCCGGCCCGGCCCGGCCCCGCTCCGGCTCCCCTCACGGCCCGGCCCCGCCGCCCCCGGGCCGGTTGCCAGGCACGCGGGGGCCCGTTGCCAGACGGCGGCGCGCGGTAACGGGGGGGCGGGAAGCGGCTCCCCCCCCCCCCTCGCCCCGGTGGTCCTTGGGCCCGGGGTGCCGGAGCCGGCGGGGCGGCAGCGCAGCTTGTCTCTATTGCAGTCATTAGGGGAAGTCACACTGCAAACTAAAGCAAAGCGACACCAAAACCAGTTATTGTTTTTAGAACAACCCAACCAAATAAGCAATAAATGCAAGCGGACGGGGCGTCCTCCCGGCAGGGAGCGGGTCAGGGGTCCTGGAGCCAGTGCCCCAACCACAGTGTGTCGCCACAGCCACCGCCACAGCCACCGCCATGTTCCCTCCACAGCTGCGGGTCCGCGGGCAGCAGCCGGAGTCACACTGCCCACCTCAGCAAGTCCCAAAGTTCTTCTTTTTTAAAATATTTAAATGGCATTGCATCAAATCAAACAGAAAAGGCCTAAAGCAAAATGGTTTTCCGGCAAAGGTGTGGCAGCCGTGCCCGGTACCTGCCTCCAGACGCCACCCAGCTTGGAGCAACACCTCCTTCTCCATCCACTCCCGCGGACACGGCTTTGGGAAGAAATTAAAACGATGCAAGTATAAAAAGAATTAGAAGTATCACAACTGCATTTCAAAAAAAAAAATTTATTTTTCAAATGGATACGGTTCGTTTACAATACACCCAACTGGATGGCATCTAAAGCCAGCAGAGATCTGGTGACTGTTGTGTGTACTATACAGAGTCGTACAGAGGTTACAGATGCCTACGAGAGGGAAGGAACAGTGAAAGAAGTTGACAATTTACTGTGCTGGAAAGAAAGCAACTCTTGCAACAGGTAGAAAATTTTGGCAAGAACAATTTCTCTGGAAAGGGAGAAGGGGCAGAGGACACCGCTTCTGCTTAGCGAGTACATCTCACCACACACCGACACACGGGCTCCCTCCCACCCGCACGGCTGCAGCCACATCCGCAATACAAATAGGCACACATGGTCGAGATGGTTAAGTAAAAATAAAGGCTTTTACCAGTTTGTTTGCCATCCGTCTACTATCTATTTGTGCAATGCCTCAAGTCACAGCTCTACTTTATTCTTGAAACAATTCCCTTTTGCTTTGAAAGCCCCCAGTACCTTCATGGTGGGAACACGTTCCGGTTCCTGCTTGAGCAATGGCAACACCAAAACGAGAGGGGAGCAGTTACCGGCATGTGAGAAAGAGCAAGACATACACATACAAGGGAATCTCAATCCACCGGACTGGTTTATTAGGTTTTTATTCTGAAAAGGAATCCCAAACAGCACATTTTTTTTTTTTCTTTTCAATTTAAACATATGGTATTAAATACGCAAAATTTATATGCACAACATTGCTTCCAGCAGTCTCCTAAACAAAATACAGCTTGATCATTAGCAATGTTTATGGCACACAGTATGCCACCTGAGCCACCTTCTCCCGAAGATACTTTAATACCCATATTGGCTCATAACCGAATGCTACCAATTACCGTGAAAGCTTCAAAGTAATACCTGCTGCTAGGCAATGTTCTTATCTATGATCACACGCCTCCAGGCCACGTAAACAGCCTAGTTTTTCCCCATGACAAGCAACAAGGATGTTAATCCACCAATAGGCTACCTGGGGAAGCTTAACCGCTTACACCAAGGGAAGAAACAAGAATATAACAGACAGGAGAACCTGCACCCTGCGAGCCCAAAGTGCGTCACCTAACCCAGGAAACGCAGATCTGCACACCATGTCACTGGTCGTGGCAGTAGGGGCTGGGCCACGAGCCTGTAAAAATCAACATTTCCGACCAAAAACTCGTTCTGCCAACTCTATTGCTGTGCTGAGGTTAGCTTTTAGAAACTGCCTGCAAAACAGACACAAAATGCAGCTTTCTAGAAGCAGGTTTTTCTACAGGAAAACAACATTAAGTTGTCTCAAGGCTAGAGTCAATACTGAAAACTGCAGAAATGAGAATATTTCACCGAAGAACAGAAATCAAGTCCAAAGAAAACTAAGAACTATAGCCACAGAAGGAAAGTGATGTACAAAACCAAGTACCCGAAAGAAGCCATTCTTCACAGCAAAGTTTACAGAAGTCAGAAGACAGACTTCATCTCTAGCAGTCTTCCTCTCACCAAGATTTTTTGGCGATCAATTTTCCGCACCAGTTAAAGAGCACTACTCAAGTTTCCACTTTGCTGGCCCACCATCAAGTTCAAAAACTTCAAAAAGTTCTTTAAATTTAGCATTGCTCCAGTGGGTATTACTTTGCTATTATGTCTGAGTGAACACTAACCGGCAAGACACAGATTTTCTATCAAAGAAACTGGTCGTGAAGATATTCAAGAGATTTGCAAGTGTAAGCATAATGAAAGTTTATTAGTAACTATTTTAATAGCTAATTTTTGCACACCTGTACTTAAACGGGTTGTGGACCTATGATTTATGGGCTAGCATAGCCCTAAACTCAACATACAGTCATATTTTTCTGCGTTGCTAGATAGTATTACAGTAGGTATTAATTTTCCAACTGCCAAATGTGTTTGAAAGACCTATGTAATTCTCAGCAATGAAAAAGACCAAACTTCCATTTAAATAAACTTGCCCTCTGACAGTCTGTTTTGCAACACATGGATTATTTTAAAAGAAAGCAACAGGTAAACATCATGGGGCCAATCCCAATGGCCTTCCTCGGGCAGAGCTGTGATGAGATGGAAGGGAAGAGCACAGGCTCGCGTCAGGGACAGACTCCAAACAGAACTGTATTAATTGAAGATGCACACTTGCAAGAAGGTGCACAGGTTTGTATCAAGAGTTTAGCACTTCCACAACGTGGTTCATCCTCAGAACACTTAATAGTTAGCTCTCGTAAGGCGAAGTGAATCATCATAAACATTTTCTAGATAGGGTGAAAAAAGGAGGCAGAATCATTTACCAAGGTCAGAGAGGGAACCCATTTCAGAGCCAGCGTTGATACCAGAGCTCCTGGCTGGGTAACTCATCAATATCTCAATACTGCATAAAATATAGCCTATTTGAAAAGCTCTTCCACTTCGGTCTGAAAAATCCACTTTTTTAGCAGCTTTAAGCCCAGCTAGCATCTAAGACGCAGGCGCCTACTTTTGCGCAGCACGCAGTCTACAACAGCCTTCCCTCTACTAGTACCTCGGTATCAGAGAAGAGGGGATCTTTTCTCCCCTCGTACCGCTTTGCTGACTCTTTCCACACCCAGGAGACCACACCACACAGACACCACTACCCTCAGCTGCTGGCAAACTGGTTCGTGAAGAATTATCTGTGATGTTTAATCCTCACCTCCACGTTCCCACTTAATCAGACCTCTGCACTACTCCCCAACATTCCCTGGACAACATTCTTCATGTCCTTACAGCCACCGAACGGGGTAAGAGGGGAAGAAGCAATGGAGTGTATGGAAACCTGCAGGAGCACAGTAAAGAGTGAAGACATTACTGGACAGGCAACATTCAAATAAAGGCAGAATTAATGATTCTCATTAGATAGAGAAACATATCAAGGTTAAATTTTATTTAAAAAATTGCAAGTCTACCAGGAAGTATGTTTATTTGATGACATTACTCTCCAGAAACCACTTATTTTAAAAGCTCCTTCTCTCTGGGTAGGTCTAATTCACAAACAATTCAGGGCTCACTTTGATTAAGTAATTCAACACAAAACCAACTCCATTCTGACCAAGGACTTAAGCTTTAAGAACATTTCAAGAAAAATACTAACCACACTACCAATGCAAACGCAAGTTTTTCCAGCTCCTGCTCTTGATCAGAAAAAGGCACATGCTTGCTCTCAGTGAGTTCAAGTCCGACACAAACAGTTCAGGACACCCAAGCTAACGTTTGATGTTCCCATCAATTTCCCTGAAGGGCTGGAGCTGACCACAGCTCCCCCGACATCCACCCAACTCCTACCCAGTCCTTTATTTCTACAGGCAGTTGCTTTCACCACCATCGCACTACCACACCCCCCCTTCCCATCCAGAGCCGGTTCACCTTCCACACAGCTACAGCATCCTCAACATGGCTCATTCCACGGAGGCAGCGGAGGGAGAGTGAGCCTGCGGAAGGGAAGGGGGAGGTAGGCGAGAGCCGAGGAAGAGCAGAGCAACTGAAGCACTGCAGCAAAATTAACTCTACAACTGCCCGCTGCTGTTTTTCTCAGTAGCCAGGCACACTGGAGCGTGAACCGCCTGAAAATTGCAACCAGAAATCTATCAGAGCATCTACGTTTTACGGAGGGGGTCAGATATTGCTCACAAAACCCCTTGGCTCCGTTGTTTCAAATAGCACCGACCTACTGGAACTTGTCTCTGTTTTGAACCAAGTAAGGTAGCTTCAAGGTTTAGATACAAAACACAGTTTGATTTAACTATACAGCTGTCACAGGCACTGCCACCTGCTTCTTAGCACGGTCCTTTTAGGAGGTGAACAGGCACTCTTTAAAAAAAGAAAAAAAAAAGGGAAAATACTTTTCCCCCTCATGTATTAGTTTTTGAAGTAGTCGTGTGGGGTCTTTCTGGGTAAACTGTGGATGGAAAGATACAGGTTCACAAGGCTCTAGCAGCATGAGATTTTTTTCAGTATATTCAGCTTTTTCAATATGAAGACAAATTTCCTCCTTGCATTTTTTAGAGCTTTCTGCTATTAGTTTAATAGCACAGTCACCACCACTACTCCTCCTCTTCATAAAACATACAGCTGAGTCAGTTCAGTTTTAGGATTAAATAGCACGATTTACTATGAGTAGCAACAATTACAGCAAATCCTCAGTCTCAAACTTGGAGAGGAAGGAGGATGAATTAAAACTATCCATGTGCACTAGGTTGTTGGGTTTTTTGGCTGTTTGGTTTTTGTGTTTAATTTTTTATTTCTTTTTTAAATTTGAAGTATTTTAATAGTGTACACGTTTAGTGGTTTATCAGCTTGTATTTAAATTGAATCCTTTAAAACATCATGCACTCTCCAGTGAATGCAACAGAAACATACAGAACATTTCTACTGTAATTAAACCCACGTGTGCTACAGTTCATCACCAAGGCAAGGAAGAGATCTGTGCCCAAGAGAAACCAGCATTTCATTTCTTTTGACAGAAAGAGGAGGTGGCAGCTTCCTTCTAAATCTCAACAGCTTCAGTATTAGCGAAATGTAGATAGAAAATAAACCGGTTGATAGGCAAGGGAAGAGATGGAGAGTATTGCTGCAAACAAGCTGATGGTGCAAGATTTTTGGCCCTTTTTAGTCTAAAAGATAAAAACGCCTACTACTAAAAGGGATAGAAGACACAGTTTTGGCTCAGAATTTAGACTGAAAAAACGCTTTCTAAATCCTAGCCTAATAACATCAAGAAATCGGGAATATAAAATAATTTAACATCATTGCAAGCTTGAGTACCAACAAAGTGGCACTGGGCACTGTAGTAAGACAAGAAAGTTGGTAACAAACTACAAGAAACATCAGTTCATTTCTCTAACTTGAATCAGAAGAAATCTACACAGCAAAAAGATACTCGATTCATAGTCTCTGTGGGTAGCACGAGCGGGACTGCTATATTGCAAATTAATCCGACAGCGCCCCTTTCAACAAAGAGGTGCGGGCAACTCCAAACAGGGGTCACTGCCCCACTCCGGGACTGCATACCCCAAATACGTCATTGCTCGCGCCCACATTAATAGATGTCAAAAAAGCTCTGCTTACTCCTAGAAAAAGGCTGGACACGAACGTATTCCTGCAATGATACCACTTGCAATTCAAGTGGGAGTTTTGCGCTTTAGCTCCTGATATTCAAAAATATCCTGACATCAAGTTATATCTTAAATGCCCAATACTGTATGAACAGTAATAAAATGAACACAAACTCGTTTTAGTTTTAAACGTAAAGAAACAAGGTACCAATTAAAGTAGTCCGTCTATCAAGGTGTTTTATTCAGTCTCCTCTCAACCACGACTGGTTAACTGACTTTGGAGAAGAAAAACAAAACATTCAGAAAATTCTCCCACCTAAAAATAAGTGTTAGAAGCAACGTACAGACCAGACACACAGACCTATGAGCTGCACACAGATTACCAATAAATATACAGAAACACCACAATAAAGGACAAGGTTCATCATAAAAGAAAAAAGTCCGATAACCGCTATTAAGACCATTACAAAAATGAAAGTTAAGTGTGTATTTTTTGCAGGCATGTGCAAGCACATTACAGTGTAATCAAAGCAGAACTTTGCTATTATTATTACTTTATGCAGCATTACAAGGTTACTGAGGTGCAGTGTTTAATAGTCTAGTCTACAGCTTTTCCTGACCGGAGGAATGCTCACCAAACTCACTATGGACCCAGACCCTCTTCAGCCGTCTGAGCGGGGCCGCATCCCCCACCCCACCAAGCTGTTCCCGTCCAGAGCATCACCGCTCCCAGCTAGGAATTACAAGTTCCGCTGATAGACGCGCATCACTCCTTTCAACACCCAAGCCACGCGAGGGCTGCTCACAGCAGGACTCACCATCTCGTAAGTCTTCAGACAGCGTTCAGTTTGTCTACTTCATCTTTGGGAGCTTGCTACGTCTAAGAGACAACATCCTCCAACAGCTATGGATTCCCTTCCAGCACTAATTACATCGCCCTAAGAGTCCCGTGCTGTTGCTTCTCTTACTCCCCCCCCCCCCCCCCCCCCACATACCCCCTCACTGCAAAGAGGTAAATTGCATTGACTAAATCAAAACTGATTCTAGCCTACCAGCTGAATTTGGTGATCGCTCCTCAACGCCTCTCCCTCCAAATGGAAACACCTTCCTGGTTATTCTTGGTCCTGACTCAGAGAAGCTGATGCTTGAAAGTACCTGAAAGATACCATCAAACACTTGGCATTTTCAGTAATTTATCTTAAATTTTCAGCCACGTACAACTGGAAAATAAAAATCTACAGCACCATCTTCTAAAAAGGCACTTTCTGAGGACTGTCTTGCTTAAAAAAAAAAAAACAAAAAAACAACAACAAATCACTCCAGGTTTTAAAGAGTGGAACTGCTTTGTTTTTAAAGGACCCTATGGTAACTACCCGTGTTAGGCGAGGGGGTACCTCAGACACGATTCGAAAGGCCAGGGCATGTGGGATGGAAAGTGGATGGAGTCTCTCCATCAACACCCTTGTTTCCGTAAAACTGATGCTTCCGTATTTTCCTTCGCAAGCCTCTCCCTTGCAATTCCTTCCCCTCCGCATGCACCTTTACCTACTCAGGGACAATCTGGTTTTGGTTTAGTGTTATAGAGATCAGGATTCTTGAGACTCTGCTAGGGAGGTAAAACGTAGGATCCTGTACCCATCTCGTTCATACCTCAACTACCGAAAGTACAAAATCTTCTACTAGCAGAAAGCATCAATTAGCTCAAGCTCTAACCGCTAGTTTTTCAGGTTTACAAAAAACAATGAGCGAATCGGCCAAGTGAAGGTTTATTTAAACATGTGCCGAAACAAAAATGGTATCTTAATACCCCGTATCGATCTAAAGTACCATCTTTGGGTAGAAAAGACAGACAGGAATCTTTCCCTTTGACATCCCTACGGACTTTTTCACTGGATCCAATCAACCCGCCAGTAGCAACCACAAAACTCCACAGCACTGAAAGGGACAAGTATCTGCCCGGCATGACCAGAAACTAAGATGGCCATTTAGAAAGAACAAGCTCCGAAAACTGAATTTATAGTTTCAATGTACATAGTCTGAGCTTTCGATTCCTTGGTTATAAAAGTGCTTTGAGTAAGGTTCTAAACCCTCAGTTCACAAAACTGGGAAAATATCAAAAGAGGACAAGATATGAAGAAAGTGTAAAAAAAAAGGCCTCAAGCTTTTTTAAGTGTAGGCTGAGCTTGGAATTTCACCAGAATGAACTTCAAGACTAGTAGAAAACCAGCATTCGTAGCTGGAATTTGTACAGAAGATGACTATCTGGTATCTTACGTTGAGCATTTTATAGGACAAAAATGAAGAAGTGAAAATAGTTTAGGACCAACAGCATCTTGAAATAATTTGACTGACAACTTCCAGAAACCCATTTTACTCCTGAACACCACTTCTATGGCCAAACAAACTTCCAAAAGGATGCCAGAATGAACCCTATAAAAATAACTTTTGGACGCGTTTAACCAGATTACACACTGAACAGCAACACAGCGATCCTGAGTAAAATGGCCACAGCTGAGGTGCCCTACGAAGAAAAAACCGCTACTTACAGTGGAGTCAGTCATTCTGGTAGCAGATGTTGCAAGTTTAACGCCTCAACTAGAAAACGCTCTACTTCGCTCCAAATCCAGATCTACTAGTCGCCCGATGGCGGGTGTAGGCAAGGCGTTCTGCGAGGCTGGGAGCGGCGCTGCCACCAGCCCGGGAGCGTTTCCCCGGAGCCGGGGTCTGCGGGGCCGGCACCCCACGGCTGCTCCTTCCCCAGCCTGGCGCCTTGTGCGTGCTCCCGCCACGGAAGCAATTAGTGGCACTTGTTAAGTACAAGTGAGGTCTCGGTGCAGTGTCTTAGGAGACAGGAACCGGTTTCCTAGATAGGCATAAAACCGCGTCCAGTATGTCTGCAAAGTAAGGAGAACTGTCAGCCTTTGCCCGCGTCCCTGTTTGGACTATATACAGACAGCTCCCGGCGAGAGAGGGGGATCTGCTATGCCACTCGAGATTTCCCCAAACAGCACATAAAATTTGAGATTTTTTTTTTTTTCTTTTTAAAGGAGAGCAGGTACAAAAATAAAAGAAATCCATATACTCTGAAAATATACTGGAAACTGCCACCACAGATGAGGTACCATTTATCCCGACCCTCCCACCCCCAAACTGCAAACATCAAAATATATATGTTTTTAAACAAAGGAAGAATATCTGGCTATTTAATCTCAGTTAAAATGACAGCACCCTTTGTTACACTTGATATTTCACACCATTAATTCTCTTTTGAAAAAAACAAGATACCTAACTAACCTTGATTCCTTGCTTATCTCCTCATTCCTTAGTGCAGTAATTGTCCATCTCCGTTTAAATAAATATAGCAGCTACAGCATCATAAATGTGTGGCCCTCACAATGCCAGTAACTTGATATCGTAATACAAATAAGTATCGGCACTTTACGTAGATATTTGCAAAACCAAGAATAGAGATTAAAACTTCCAAATACTCTTCACATGAAAACCAGGTAAAATGCTAGCTCGACAAGTAATTTAAGTCGCTTTCCCAATGAAGTTTCTTTAATTTATTTTTTTGGTGAAAGTAGCAAGCAAAAAAGCTTCTCAAATCATGCTCACCGAGCTGGGCAGGATGAGAAGCAGACGGTGTCTTTGAAAGAAGCATCAGAAGACTTTTTAAAAAGGAATTTTCATCCAAACGCCAGAAATCCACAAGAAGTCTTTGTAAAATAGGGTTTTTTTTAAAAAAAAAATTCTCCGTTTTAAAACAATTTTCCGTAAAAAGCCTAACCTGAACCTTTTATAAGCAGACCTACTAGCTAGAGTGCTTCTGAGAGAAAACTGACAGGTCGCAGACCAAGAAGAGCATTTGAGAGACTTACTCGGAAGCCGTCTTGCTCCGATGACGCAGCTCCACCAGCCTGCCCGCGGCGGCTGCATCGAGGGGGCCGGAGGGCGAGCGCCCGAAGGGGCAGCCCTGGCGCTGCGGGTGGGCTGGGGACGGCACCCAGCGCCCAGACACCCTCCGACACACCAGGGGCTGCCGAGCCTCCCTTGATCGCCCTCCCCTCTCCTCCCCAAGGCACCAGCCAAGTGCCCACCGTCACGGCTATTCCCAGTGCAATTTGAACTTCGCATAGGGAGTCTCCTTACGTTATCTTCCTTGGTATCGGGAGATAAAACACGTCTATACGCTAACTGTTTAGTAAAGCTCTTTGAGACAGCGTCGCCAACAGCACTACGTACATTTCAATGCAATATACAAACGCACAAAATACAGTACTTTGTTTCCTGGCAGAGAAAAAAACGGGGGAGATTCATGCCTGTTGAAGCAAAACGGGCTCAGATTTTAGGCTCAAAATACAGTATATTGGCAAACAGCGGATTTCATGAGAACGACAGGAGATAAGCTACTTATACCAACCCACTGGTTTTCATGTGGAGAGCAGGTGGAGTTCAGAAGGGCTGGGATAACAGCAATGCCCATACAAACGATCTGCAGTATATATACTATGAACCAGTGCAAATAAAAACAGTCAAAAATGCAATTCACGAGTTTACAAAGTGCAAAACTCCCCAGTCCCCTCACTGAATAAATGCTCATCTCCGACATCTTAAATATCATTTTACCTTTAAAGTGGAATGAAAGAGTCCCATTAATTTGTTTCACATTTCAGTGATTTAACATGTTAGAACTATCCCAGCCCTCTTTATTTGCAAAGTGAAATGAAGTTACCAGTAACTTAATTTTAAAAGGAAAGTCATTATCAAAGAGGAAAAAAGCCTAAAAACTTTTATTAATTCCACACATTTTACTGATGTCAAATAGATTTAACTAAGCATGTAAAAACTTAGATCTTAATAAAAAACTCTTTCCATTTAATTCAAATATCCTCCGCATTTCAAAGCCAAAAATACAGCCAATTCCTTTGTTAAATCAAAATACCGCAGTGACAAGTAAAGCTCGCAGAATTCTAGAAGCATTTTTGTTATTTTTTGATTTAAAAAAGGAAAATTCAAGATTCCTTCTGACTATAAAACTTTCCTTTCAAAATTAAGGCTTTTACTTTGTCCTTTTAAAATCATGGAGGTGTCCATTCTTCCACAGTTAGTGGTACAAACACTGCTTTAGTACAGCTCAATGGACACAGTTTTCCTTTAGAACGCTTATTGCACTAAAAGATAGCAAAACAAGTTGTCAGTTTTTTAAAAATAAACATGGTTACATTTCTAAAAAATAAAAGTTGATGTTGACCATATGTTCTGTAATAATTAAATTAAAGCATTATTATTACTCTAATAAATATAAAAGAAAACAAAAGGAAGCTAAACTTCAAAAACACAAACATATGAAATCACATTAAGGTGTGAGAGGCAGCAAGTAAACTAGCATTTTTCTTTTTTCCAAAAAGACCTTAGCTCTAAAGTTTCAGTTCTGGTGTTTACTATACGTAATCCCATAAAACCTGGGACATCTGATCGCACGTGAAGCTTCAACGTATTTGACTTGCCAGATAGAAAATAATTGAAACTTTTGGACTAGGTAGAACAGCAGCTTTAGTAAATTCACCAGGGAGCAAGAAGTTTGGATCACTACTGCCTGCACGTAACACCGCTAGCTTCTTTGTTTGCTTTTTCAAAGGGAACTATTGGAGCCGAGAACTCCAAAGCTGTGAAGAAAACACAAAGGCAGCAGTTGGCTAAATTATGTTCAGATTATTGGATTAGTGTGCAAAACATCTTCCCCCCCCTCAATTTTTTCTAGCTAGTGCGGTACATTCAAATGTACTTGGATATGTTCACATTCGAATGCTCGATGGCAATACTGAGAGAAAGATTCTTCAATGCAGTGGGGTAAAAAACTTTTTTTTTTTGCACACTTCTGTCCCCTGAACAACATTGTGATTGTTCCTATAAAGGTGGTTTGCTTTTTTTTTTTAAATTACACCATTGATTTTTTTTTTATTTGATTTTTTTTTTTTTTGCAAAGATAGTTGTGCTGCCGAGCAACTTGAGGTAAAGGCATAAGAGGGTTAAACTACGAGAAATAAAAAAAAAAAAAAAAAATGATGGCGGTGCTTCCTACAGGAGACCGCGCCAAAAAAGCAGTTGGCTGGTTTCATATTGCATAATAGTGCTGTGTTCCTCGATGAAGTAAACAATCTTCCTTGTGTCAATTTAAGGGTTAGCCTCTCGCCCCTGCACAGCGTCGCCTTCAGCATGATCGGAGGCACACCCCATAAACCAACCCCACTGGAAACATACATTGTATGTGGCTTAATTTTTCAGTTCTTCCTTTCAGTGAGTATGCTCCCGTTTTATTGACTTAAGCGAAGTACATCGTGCGTAAGGTGTCTTGGTGAATTTGTACAGCCTTCGCGAGGGCCTGTGGGTCTCTCCCATTGCTTTGTCCTGAAACATGGCTTCCTTCAGCACTGCAAGAAAACGAGAAAAAGACAAGCAGGGCTGAAAATCGTATTAATTCGGATCAAAAAGCCGCCTTCGCATCTCTCCAAGGTTTAGGAGAGCGACACGGCAGTAGTAATAGAACTGGATACCGAGAAAAATCTACTTGTCTATTCACCCAGCAACCTCAAGGCTTTTGACAAATCCCTTTACCTGAGCTGCTCAGTTTGTTCATCTAAAAATAAGCCTGTTACAAATACATTGATGGCTTGAAGGTTATAAAACACTTCTGACGTACAAAGCAGAGTTAGCTAAGTGGAAGGCACTTAACATTTGCTTCATTCATGACTACTCTAATTCTAAAGCAAAAAACAAAACATGTGCCTTGATTCCCTCAGACCACGCCAAAGTAGTAAGTTTAGTGTAATAAACTATTCTGTCAATTCTTTTAATCTCGGTGTTATTCAGTAGAATCCACCAACCCACTTCTGTCTGACACTGAGCAGCAGCTCTCAGGAATGATTATCTCAAGACTAGTCCCAGAGGTAACAAAAATTAACTGCAAAATGAGCAGTAGTTACCTATCATCAGGTGGCTTTACGCCTGACAGTGGAGCAGAGAGCAACGGGGACAAAAACTTAAGCACACATTTTCATTTACCTGTCATGTTCTTTGTCCACAAGATGGTATCGTGCTCTGAATGCTACCAGGTGAGCATAATACGCTGGTGCGGGTATAGAAACCGATCGTGTACAGCGCACGTATGTGTGGCAGAGCTGGTAAGTCAGCAGCTGAAGTTCATCTGCAGTAAAACAGTTATCATCCCACAAAACATGATAGTGTGAGGGACGGCTGGTACCCTAAGAAGAAGGGAACATCAATTCACTTATCTGGCTTTTCCATACAATCAAATCAGATTTTTAAGTACAAAAAGGGCGAGACTATCTAGTCTGAACTCCTACGTAACAGCAGCCAAAGAAAAATTCAGTCTTCTGTCAGCCCTAAATGTATTTAAAGATTAATAAGAAGTCTAACATTTACATGATTATGTTACTCTAATTATTCTTGCTTGGAAAAACCCCACATGCCTTCTAGATAATGCTCAACAATCAAAACCTGCTCCCAACATGACTAAACCATGATTACACCACCTCTTAACTACCTTCAATTAAAACTGTTTCTCACCAAGACACATTCCCCAGAGAATTAACTGCTGCTTTTAACTCTTTCCAATTCCTTAGCACCCTAACTTAAAGTATGAACACTAGAAACGGTTCCAGTGTTTTAAAGTTACCTACAGATTTCTACACAAAAAGATACACTTCCTTAATTCCACACAATGTCGTCTTTCCTACAGGTTCCAGAGCTGCGTTGCTCTTTGGCATTATGCTCAGTCACAGTTTTACATGTCACTCGTGCCAAGGTTCCCCCCGATACACGCTTTCACCATCAGTACTTCAGCATTTCCTTATACATCAAGTATGGAATACTAAGCACAGTTCTTAGGAACTCGTACAAGTTCTCAATTAAATGATTGACTTGCACTTACTTTGCAAGACACTATTTTGGACTGAACACTCCTCTTCCCACCCCTGAAAGGTGTGATGCACTAGAGTTAAATCTTACAGTGTAACAGAATTAGGTCAATAGCTGTGTTTTAGCTGGGCTAGAAGTCTCTCTTTTTAAAAAAATAAATACATAAAGTACCAATTTAGTTGAGACTTCTTTGTGGCTTGCTATATTAAAACAAATGAGCTGCAACTACATCTGGCATTTCCGCTTCCACTTATATTGATAATATTTTTTTTTTCCAAGGGGCCAAAAACTAGCTGGCCCAGACCTAGCATAAAGATAGACATGTACGTGGAGAAAAGTAGCAAAAGTTTTGAACCCCTGCATAAAAAGCATTGCAATGATTCAAAACTGGAAAACATGCCCACCCAACCTAAACAAAACTTATGACAAAGTGGTCAGACTCACATGATAAAAATTTAAAGAGTTTTTTCCATTTTTAAGCAATATCCTAATACGATTTTTGTCACTGAGTTGACTGTCCACTGTATTGCTGGCAATACCACCACGCTGTTGGATTTAATTTCCACAGCCTGTAATTCACTAGTCTGGGTCTAGTCAGCAAATACTCAAACATTGCCTTAGGTATTTCAATCTGTTTACGTTTGAAAACTTGATTCAACGTTAATTTCATTGTGGCTACAAATCATAAAAGTAGCAAGTTTTACTTTCACAAATAACAAAGGTACCTCTTTAATGTAAACTTAAAAAAGAATCACTTACCATCAGTGCAAGTTTTAAAGGTGTAGCAGACACCACCTCTTAAGCAAATAATACTATTAGTCCCACAATAACGTGATATCTCAGATAAAACTGAGCTAAACAACATTTCCCTACTAAACTGTTTGCAAACACAAGTGTCACAAAAGGGAGAAAACCAACATGTTCTAAATTCACATTTACTTACAAAGAAACAATCGTACCTGTATTCCAGCATGGCTACAGAGGTAAAAATCAAACTCATACGGATGTGTAATGTCTGTATCTACAGTTGTTCCAGCTGGAATATTGCCACTTCGTCCAACCTAGAGAAAAGGTTTTGTTAAGAAGTGCAGGTAACAACTGTTTATATATCTCAACTGTAATTAAAAATACAAGTTTCTAGTCAACACATGCAAGGGTTCAGCGAACAAACTGCCTCAGTGCTGTTTGGAACGAGTCGATATGGCAGCCTAGGACGTTTGACATGGACACTGTATGGCTCTCTACCATCTCAACACAGAACACTGCACATACAGCACTTTAGAACTTTCAGTCTCAGAAAGACAGAAGAGCTGCACATACATTTTTATTTAGAATTGTCAGCTTGAGTTTGGATCGACTCAGAGGAACAGAAAAGTTCAGAGTTCCATAATTTTGTATTTTCTGCTATTACAATTGCTGTAGACTTGGTCCTAGTTAGTTACATGAATATTAGCGATAGTTCACTGACAAAGACTAGTCAAAGACTGATGGGGATTTTTTTTTTTTTTAACATACTTAAGGCTAATGATTTTTCAATTTAGGGCCACATTTTGTGCTGATCAATTCAACATCTTCCCTGAACGCAAAGACAATCAGCTTGACAGAGAAGCCCATGCTAATATTTTCTCCAGCAGCCTAAGTGCTCGACACCAAGCATTTCACATAAAGCTGCTATGAGAGAAGTCAACGATTACCCTTTCTGTTCTGTCAGCACAGAACAATCGTGTATGATGTCGCTTCTGCACCACAATATAGGTTATTCCAGGCTGGTAATCCTTCTCCAAACTGATGCAGGCTTCTCTAATGGCTAGCAGTTCATAATACAAAACCTACAAGCACAAGAACAGAATAGTTTAGGTTTTCCTTCCATTGTATTCTACACAACAGCTAATAAATGGTTTGTAGTTAATACTAAGTGCAACTTTGCCACACAATTAGTAATCTTAGGAAGTACTTAGAAAGATATTGTTTCCCAAGTTCTAAGACCTCTCCTTCCCAGACAGGAAAGATGTTGCAACTTTTCTTATGCAACATGCTTAAGAAATTCTCTCCTTAAAAGTCTCAATTATTTTGTGGTATCTTGGTGTAAATGCAAGCAACTCCAACAGTACAGCTATTCAAATATGAGAACTGGAGTTGTTATGTAGTAACACAGTCCTTCACGAAACCCACAAACGAACCAACCTGTCGAAACTGTCCTTCAGAGACCCCGTCCCTATAGAAGATGATACGTGTGGGCTTGAACCGCGTTGACTTGTAGAACTGGATGAGAAGCTCTCTCACCATGGAGGCTAGGTCTTGGATGATTTCCTGCCGGGGTCGCTGAACTCTCACCGTGGCACAGTACCGGCTTGGATGAGCATCCATACTACCTACAACCTTCGGGGGAAGATTACATGAGCAAAGGCTTCAAGATCAAATCTATACACAAAAACTAAAATAGCGAAAAAAGCCAAGAAGAGAAATTTTCAAGTAAAAGATGCTTACATTAAAACAATCACCACAGTAACATTTTTAACTGGAACTTGCAGTAGGTACAGGTTTGACACCTTTGAAAAGACGTATAAAACTTGCGCTCCGAGCACCCTGAAACGTATCTGCAGAATTGGAGTCTTTCCCTCTGTTGACAGCACACTAATACATATTCTTACAATCCACACACAGGCTTTTTTTCTTTGAAGTTTTCTCACCTTTTACACAGATAAACACTTCAGTTTACCTTAGTTACTTTAAACAAGGATGCAGTTTCTGTAACTGCAATCAAAGCTAAGTAAAATACCAAGAGGACAAAGTAGGCATGGACTGACCAAGCGCCCAACCACCACCTTGATCTCCTGGACTGTACCAACACAAAAGGTAAAAAGCACGAAAAACATTCCTGCCAAACCAGGCCTTTAACTACCTTTTTCTCCTTTAAAAATACAAAAAAAAAAAAAATTTCAATAACACCACAAAGCTGCATTATTTCCTTTAGGATATTTTTGTAGAAAGGTATTATTTAGTATGACTACCATTTTACCTTGTCTTAAAAATTTAAAAGCTAAGAAAACAGTCTAAAGTATCAAGCAGTGTTTTTCTTTTAAATACATGATTTTCAGTAACACTGGGTATGTGTACAAAGAACTAGCGTAAGCCCCGAAAGATATTTGACACAGACATAGTCCACGAGTTGCATTTACTATTCCAACATTTACCTTAAATGAAAGAAACAATGCTGATTTAATAAAACTTACAGCAGCGATGGAAGGCTTCTTTCCATCTCCAGCAGGAGGGTGAGTGACATCGGCTCCCAAAAAGATCACTGGCTGCTGGAACACAGAAGGTCTTCAAAAAGAAAAAAGTGCTAAGTCACACTTGTAGATGAACAGTTGGCGCAAGGTTATTGCTCAATATGGGGTTTTGTTTCTATTTCAGCTGAGCTGCACAGAGAAGCCTTCTTATCAGATACTCTGGCCAAAACTAAACAATGAAATCTTTGTGCACAAGATGCGAAATCGAAATCACCATAGCAGTCATTCCAAAATACACCGCCATTTAACTGTGGCATAATTCTAGTGGAGAAAAGCCACGGGGCTACACCTGAAGGGTACAGACAGCTTCTTACAGAAACGGTCACTCCACAGGCTGATTACAGTAGTGCTTGGAGGTCAGCTAAGCATCACTTCGGTACTGCATCAGCCATGCAACAAGCGGCTGGGTGCAGTACCACACAGGTTATTCTGGCTTACAGGATTTAAGCAGCAGGATGGCCTCCCAGTGCCTTCAAAATATTCTTCCACACACCATCGTTTCACATTTAAACTTTGATTCCAAGCTGTCAGGAAGTCTCCGGAAAGAATTCTTAAGCTTTGCACTCTGAAAGTTTTCCTGGCTTTCTACTTTGCATTATGCATATTTCCACTCAAAGAACAGACATGCTGTAGTAAAGGTTAGAGTCAACCAGAATTTCTAGTCTTCAGGACCGAAAGACTTGCGGTTCTCCAGAAAGGTGGGAGCACACATGGGCTGGACTTGTCAAACCTTCTCACTGAAGGCAGCAAAGCAATTGAAACACACATACAAACAGAGCACAGAGAACAGCCACGCAAAGAACAAATGCGAGCTGAACTACCCAGCCTATAAAAGTGAGAAAAGTAAGATGCCTCCAGTATTCCTCTACCCTTATTAACAGCACACTGATAGGCTAACCAAGCGTTACATTCTTCTGCGATGTGTTGTGCCCTCCTAAACCCGCAGAAAAATTCTGATTACATTAATATTTCAAAATCTCTAGGTCTGCAGTTTCTCTTCAAACTTTAGATATTGATCAAACATTTGGAAAGAACCCTGGCTTAAGACCTAACTCATGGGCCAACCACCACTCAGAGCCCATACCAGAAGAAATTTAATTCTACCTCAAATATCACCAGAAGAATATTTAAACTTAAAACTTGGCCGCATTTAAATTTTGGGTGCTAAGTATCACACTTAACCACATCTGTTAGAATGAAACACAAATCAGCCTCCACAAAGATTCTTACCGTTGATGAGGTACAAGGATGTTGTTGATTCCTCCTAGTTTAACATTAATCTTCAGGCACAGATTTGACAGGGTCTGTGGAGATGTTTTAATGACATTCTTGACTTGAACACACTGCGTGGCCATTCCCAACAGTGTATCTCCCACACGCTTCACCTCCGCTGAGAAGCAAATATTAGGATACAACATTTGAAATTATTAGTATATTTTGATCTTAGCTTAAGTCACAATAATTTAAATGTACACACTCTGCAAAATAACTTCTAACTTATCTGCATGCTCAGATCTACTTCCAATTCATTTTAGCTTCAGACAAAACGTTCGTTTCTAATATCTAAAAAAATGGTCCCGAAGAATTTTCTAACATATGCTGGGCAGCAAATTTCTCAGAATGACACTTGACCAAACAGGTAAAGACAGAGGTTTTCCCTCACCATACACCGGTGTTTTCCCTGGCAGGATGACAATGATGAGCTGAAGCCCCGAATAGGTGTTCTTGAGGTGTCGAAACATGGGCTCCACGCTGTCTGCACCCTGGGCGTATTTACAGAAACAAGGCTGGCCTTGGATCGGCATCCCTGCATCTTTGGAGATCTTGCGCAGCTGATCTGTAAAACCCCTAAAGATGAGAAGTTTTTTGAATTTTCACAGTAGCAACAGCACACAGCAACCAAAGCAGAAGGGGACAGAAGAACTGTTACTCAAATGAAGATGATTCCAAATAGCTTTAAAAGCAGCATTTTAAAAACGTTCACTATGTGGAGGCTCTACAGCTTTGAAACGTCATAGGCCAGAATGGAAAAAAACCCAACAAACAAGTTTAGACACCTTTAGTACTTCATCCAAGACACTAGAAGGAACTATATGCAAAGCCGCAGCGTCACAGGACCAAAACCCCACAGCGTACCCAGGTACAGTGTTTTTGACTTTCCTTCCAGCAAGGAAGCAAAACAGCTTGGATTCCCTCCCTAACATCTTAGATAATTAAAACCAGGTAGAACACTCATTAGAAGTCCTATGTTCATGTTTTCACTAAGATGGCTTCGTTAAGAGAACAGTCCAAAGCCTGAACCATGACATGCCTTACTTCAGTATTTCTTCTCTGCATTGTCTCTGTGTCGCAAAGCAAGCTATAGCCCACATTTTGATCTCAACACCAGTGTGAAACTGCTTCCCTCGCATGTCCCATACACCGTGGCTTGGGGTTGCCACTGTTCGATTCTGCGGAAACAAAACCAACACAGATATTCAAGAAAAAGAAAAAGCTTCTGCTATTTACAGTTTCAAGATAACAAAAAAAAGTTTGCCATTCAAACTCTGATCCCTGCATTGCACAATGCAACTGAACCGCCTACAACAATGTGCACGGCAACTCACTCTTCAAAAGAGAAACAAAAGAAAAAGCAAAAACCTCACCCGTCCTCCATACTGCAACATCGGAGCGGGGAGCACGCGCCCCGTCACGTGGGCCATCTCATCCCGGACTTTGAATTGGAACTCTTGAACAAATGGATCTGCATCATAATTTGCACTTCTCACCTGGATGAAGAGTTTTTCCATATTACAGAAGTATCTAATTATAATTCATATAACAAACAAAAGACTGCCAGGAACGCTGCAGAAGTGTTCTACACAATTCCCCATCATTGAAAAAGGCTCAGATTTAACCGCTAAACACTATCAACCTATCCCCAGTGAAAACAATTAATACCATGAGATACATTGGGTGAGATTTTTTTGTTCCCTTAGTTACTCAAGTGCTCATTTGTAGTATGCTTATTTAAGAGCATTTTATTTACTCACAGGATAGATCCAAAAGCATTCTCCTTTAGAGAAAAGCACATGCAAGATTAAGCAAATTAATTCCTTTTATTATGGCACATTCACGTCTTCTGTATTTTCCAGACCAGACTGATTTTAATTTAAAATTTTTGCCTAACTTGTCAGCTCAAAACCCAGACAATTTCAAGTAAGAGCTACCTGTTTATAAGAGTATTCAACTAAAAATATTCAAGTTTTACAATATTTCAAGTCAGAAAAAACACTGATGTTTAGAGTGTCTGGATTCAGCACCAAGAAAAGATATTGGAGTTATGAGGTGAAAACCTTTAGTGTGCACTAAGGAAAGCAGTCAAACATCTCAAGTACAAGACTGAGGTTCAGGAGACCTAGAATCATTCTTCTACCCTGTTATAGATTCCTTGTATGATTCTGGACAAATCAAGTTGTTCCAGTTTGTTTTCAGTGCCTATTAAAATCAAGTGGTGTTAGAGCGAGGCTGCCATCTTCAAACTACTAACAGAACAAAATGGGAAATTTTCAAGACCCAAGTCTTCAGAGTCTAGCTCATGATTTTAAACATATTCAGCACCGCTACAAATAAAACCATCCTATAATAACCAAAAAATATCAACAGGAATCAAGGAAAAGTACCTAGAAAAAAAACCCAAAAAACAAAAAAAACCACTTTCATGAGTTTAGGTACTAAAACCCAAGTCCGTTTCACAAATTTGTTTAAAAACCCTGAGGGCCCAATACAGGGAAACACTGAACTATATTTCCTGAGTAGTTCCAATACCTACTTGGAAGTAATTGTAAAGGTTAGAACACAAGAGCCGATACTGGTGAGCGCTGGACTCATACTATTATTGCAAGCTATTTTAAATAAATCCTATTAAAAAAGCAGTTAAAAATCTATTAAGTTAAGGAGCTAGAAGGAAGGAATGAGAAGACTGGGTTGGTCATATGAGAAGTTTTTGCATTAACATGGTCTAGTCCAGGATCATTTAGCGAGTAGTATCACACCAAACTGAAATTAAAGAACTAACCAATCTGCTGATTTCCTCTTGCCTATCTGGAGCAGATCTCGCCGTGGCCTTTATCATAGTCGACGTCTGATTGTCCGTTAGCTTCTTGATACATCTCTGGCCAGCTACAATGTTACACACCTTAAAGGAAAACCAGAAGCGTCAATACATGGTAGGAGCGCTTAGAAACAGATCCCACCATACCGCACGTACACAACACTACGCTACCACTACAGAACACACCCCCAATGGGTTTAAGCAACTGCACGCTTCTTTCTCATAGTTCTAAACTTTAAAGCACTTTTAAAAAGTCTGGATAGTCTTTAGTGAAATAAAAGCATAACAAACATGTAATACGTAAACATGCTTGTACTGCAAAGCGCGCTACTTCTTAATGTTTTGCAAAATGATACAGTCTACCAATAACACGCTGATTTATCATCAGAACAAGTTCATTACTTCTAAAGGCAGGTATGTGTGTTTCTGTTCTTGTCCCACTTGTAGGCAAGGAAGATGAGGGTATTTCAGCTGGAGGTTGTATTTCTCTCTGAAATACTGTGCTACTGTTCTCTCCACAGTCTGGCCGTTTTCTAACTGTAAAGGAAAGCTGAAAAGACATACTTTTAATAAAATCTACAGAAATCTCAGTTGGCAAGTGTCAACATCCCCCAAATTAATGAAACATTAGGTCCTGCTGCACATTCAGTGTTAAGCTATCACACACTTTATGCTGTGACAAAAAGCATCTTACGTTTGATGACTTGCAGGCCTTCTTGTTACATTACAAACACGGTATTTCCTTCTCATCGTTCCACAGTGAGTCACTTCTACCTTTAGACCTGCACAAAAGTACCAACAAAAGCTGGTGTCATAACTACGCAAAAATTTGTACAGGAGACACAAGGTTTCACAGAATAGAACATGTTCAACAGTTTTGACGGTCAGCGGCAAACAGCACAACATAAGAAATTATTATTCTCCAAACATCTTGCTTTCATTATAATTTGATTTCTGACTAATCAGGTATTACCCTCAAAACCAAATCATAATGCATAATATTTAATGTTCAGTGTCATCTGAATTTCTTGTAGCAGTTTCATTTAACAAGCATGTGACTAATCTCAGACAGACGGCTGTTGTCATATTCTTTTGTTCTCATTCTCAATGCTGTATTCCTCTTAAAACTAGCAGTTCCAATATAACTGAAATTAAAAGGGGGAAAAAAACAGATTTCTACCTTGTTCGTTCCCCCCTCTAGCTTTGCATCCACATTCAGGCTGTAATTTTCTTCAATTTCACTGACCAAGTTTAAGTTTAGATTTTGAGCAGCCGAAGATGCCATCTAAGCGCCCAGCCTACATACCAGACTTGACTCTCTACCCACAATAATAATGACAGCAACAATGGCAGCTTCGAGAGGCTTTCAGCGGCTCTTTCTATTGACTGTGCATGCACTGTCTGTACACAGAGAGCAGACTCAACATCTGCTGGAAGTACTGAGCTTATTACCCAAGTGCTGCTTCGGCGCACTGTTATACCTTTCCCCAGCCCCACAGAAGAAAAAGCAGTTGAAAACAGAGCCTTGCTACCCAAAGGATTCAACCTACAGTCTACTAGTAAAGGCTTTTAAGAAAGCAGTTGGATGACTTGTCTTGTTCAGGCTTGTGTGGATTGTGGACCACAGACTGAATGCCCCACATGAAATCAGATCCCAATGCCAGACAGCAGATACCACGTTTAGTTTACTAGGGACACAGGCATCCCAAGGAAATATCAGCTGTGCTTCACTGATCACTGACAACACTAATTGCAACATTAACATCAGTATTACTTAGAGGATGGCATAACCAAAAATAAACTACCACTGACCTGACATAGCATTCAGAGAAAATACAAAAAAGAAACCACGAAGCACTGTGGCCAAGCAGAAGAGGGTTGCGACTACAGAGGTATCTGGAACCCATTCACTGCTTTGTCATTAATCTGCTGTGACACCACAGACGGCACTACCCTCCCACAGAGCTGCTCACAGACTGCCAGCTCTTTACTGCAGGGTTTGTTCCGCTATACGTGATCACATCTTGGCTGGAGCTCCCAAATACTCCAGTAGTAAAACCAAATACTGACAGCAAAGGTAACCTTTCAATACTTTCTGACCATGGTAACAAAGTGTCTGAGGCATCCAAGACCAAGCAGAGACAGCTCCTCATTCTCCAGTTACCTGTCTTCCAGAATGAAGATGGATAGGCAGATGTGAAAAAGGAGGCATGTTAAGACTACTACAAAATAATTCCTTTAAGTTTTTTTTCCACCAGTGACTATTCTGTGAACACACCAGTTTATGACTACAGTTCAAATTTACTTTTTTGCTGCCCAGTATTTCAACAGAGTCTCTAATCTTGCATCAAGTAACACAAGCGTTTAAGAGCAGAGCTTTGAAGAGCCGAGCATTTTCAAGGCTTCTCCCTCTGCAAATTACACTGCAATGAAAGGATATGGGAAAACACAAAGCAAAGTAGCATATATGAAGTGAAACTACCCAAACCAGTAGCTTATGCAATTCCTTTGGAATGGAATTTGGCCTTCAGCTGCAAGTTAGCAAGTGGTACTTGTTTTTCCATAAGGCAATCAGTTATTAGAAGCCACGGCACCAGCATACTTTCAAAGAATCAATGATGTTAGCTTTGAAATCAATTTTCACTTTGCCTCAGCATTTAAACAGCAGGAGACTTACAGCACAAAACCACTACGGTCTCGGTGACCCTTGTTCATAAAAGGTTAGCCATCCAGCAAGGCAGCAGCCACTCACCTCTATCCAGGCAATAAACAACACGCTTTCTCTTTCCCTCTTTTAGCCACTGGGAACGTACCTCGCTTTTCATCTTTCATTTCTGCAGATCTGCATTGTTTCCTTCAGGACTAGAACTACAAACAGGGCGTACTGCAATTCTCTTGGCAGTTCCAGGGCCCTTCTGACGCATGCTAACCAGGAGGTTTCCAGTTAAAACAAGTCCCTTAGAATTAGCTCGACTGTGTTACCTGGGACAGAACAGATACATTTCTACTCACCCTTTATCTCTTTGGTGAATTTTACCCGATGAGAATCAGTCAGAGGTCTTGGTTGTTCATCAATATTATGAATGTCAAGAACTTCACACATAAATTGAATTACAGGTTGTGCTTTGTAGAAGGCAGTGGCAGAAACTAAAAAGAACAAAATATTAAATGTAAAAAAAGCCCCAGTCAGAATGTCGTGAAGCTGTATACAGATTAATACTTTTTAAAATTCCATGTAACCCTCAAACAAATGCTGTGCAGCACACATCTTAAAAAAACACATTAGCAAGCCTTGCAACAACTGAGTATACAAAAGCCAGTGTAGGGCCCACAGTGACACATCAGTCTCCAGCAAAGTCATCCTGTAACTACTTCGCACTGCAGGGTTTTGGAAGGGTTTTTCCCCAGATAACATTTATTTCTAGAAAGCTGTGATGTCCCAGAGAGACACTCTCTTTTGACTCCGTATAGAGCTGCAAGCAGTGACAGTATTAATATCTCGCTACTGAAGACTTTTTAACATTAAAAGCTAAGATTATTCAATACGCAATATGATTTTGTCAATGATACGATCCGCTCAATTACTGAAACAGTATTTGGCAGAAACACGAGCACTATTCTGACCATACACAAATTATGTTAGCGTAGTGGTGAGTGCAACCCTTGATCTACTAAAACCTCTCACTCTCCCTGCATACTAATGACACAATCACATTAAGTGACAATATACTGTTTTTAAACAGGACAGTTGACTCATTCCATGGAAGGAAGACCATAAACAATCCACTTGACAAAGTTATAAGTAACTGAAACATGTCTTTTAGTAAGAAAGGTGAAGTGGCACTAGATACAGCTCAAACAGAAGCAAACTACTCCACACATTTACCACCATAAATAGCAACAACAGAAAAGACATACTCGACAAGCATTTTATTAGCTTTCCAGATCTCATGTACCAAACCCACCACATCTCTGCGCTAATACAGCGAAACATTCTTCAGACATGCGTCACTTTAGCAGGCTGCCAGCTTCACATGACGCACTCGGGCCAACACCTCCGGATGTGGACGACTGAATGAACACAAAGAGCGGACCCCCCCAGCGACTGGCAGCGTGCGGTTTGTCTCCCACAGCAACGCAAGCGACAGAGAGAAACAGACTTTGCAGAGAACCTCGTACAATTAAACGACTAAACCAAAATCAAGGGATGGGATTTGAACGTCATCTTCACAGCCTCAAACCACAACATAAAGCGATTGCCCTGTAAACCGTAGCTTACAAAGTTCTTGAGTTTCTCATTCACAGAAAGGACTGAAAAATTTCTACTGCAAGAGTTACTACTATGCTTTCTAATGCTGATAAAAAGTGCTTCACAAAGTAATATCACAGTACATCATAAATTGGTGTGAATTAACACTCTTGTCCTACCTGAACTGTAGTTGTCTCAGTACCTAGCATATAAATACTACTATTGATTATGTCTCAGATTTGTAGGATTTTTACATCCGTTTTTCAAACAATAGCTACACCATAGCTGCTGTTTGAAAGGCAATTTTACAGGAACAAACCCATCTGAACTCATGAGTATCATCTATAATTTAGGTAAAACCGAACACATGGACTTGCAAATTTTCATCATGAAAGCTCAGTGTCACCTGCGACATTTTACTATGCTCCAGGACAGACACTAAGCACAACCTGACTGAGAGTGCTGAACCTAGCACAAAAGAGACAGACTATTTACCTTGGTTTTATAAAGCATTTCAGACAGACAGTGAGAACAGAATGTGAATTAGAGAAAACTTTAGGCAGCACCTGCATCTCAAACTGACATTTTTCAATAGGGGTTTAGCAACTAAATAGGTTCAGAGTGCTTACAGCACCAAGGAGTCTGACACATACACCAGTTGATCTCAGATGCATTCATCTGCGACTTAATAAAGTGGTGCAAAGCAGATCCGATTTTGCATAAGAAAGCCCATCTCAATTAGCCCTATTCACAAAAGTGTTAGTGAAATATTTTACAGAGTTTTCTTGGAACAACACCTACTGTGGACAGCTGCATAGAGACGCATCTTAAGCAATTTGCCTGTATTACTGCGGATGTACCAACACAGAAAATTAAGTAGGAGAACAAGCTATGCGAGACTTTTCCTTCCTATATAGGAATTTTTTTTTTTCAATATGGCAGGTAAATTTCAGCCAAAACACTGACATGATGACAAATCCAGAAAAAAAGACTAGGATTTCTAGGTAGCCTTTGCTGTATAGGTCTGGTCTGAACTGGCTGAACAGGAAGGCAATGCAGGCATACGTACACTTCATTATTACAGTCTCCCTCTACTGTTACCATTACAACTTCTGCAGTCGGCTGACTTCACAGTTAATGTTGTATTTCGTAAGAATATTACAAAAGACAACTAATAAATCTTCAAACTAAGCAATGAGACGCAAGTATTTTTTCAGGTGAAACCCCCTTGTCTATAAAGCAATTAAAGTTTGAAAGTTTTCTTATTCTGATATAAATTCTAGCAAAATATCCCAAGTTACTTTAACTCTTTATTACTTACAATATAAATTAAGAAATCAGTGTACAAGATGGCTTCTGCCTACTAAATCCCTCTGCACAGATGGCACCAAAAGTTATCACCACACAGAAATGTGGTACCACAAACTCAAGCACGTGACAGTAAAGTGACCAAATGGCAAGGTCACTTTTATTCTTAGAGGCATCTTTGTTATTATCTTTATTCTTAACCCTGAATCCCAACTTACCGTCAATATTCAGCATCATCTTCCACATGGCAGGCCGAACAGACTGATGGAATCCAAACCAGACCTCCCTACCCCCACCCAAGGGGTGATCGTAGCCTTCTGGAGCGGAGAAAAAGGAGCGGCCCACAGGGGTGTACCTAGTGAAAGAGATGACCACACATTTATGCTATTGCTTTCCAAATAAAAAACACTATAATAAAGATTGTAACACACAGCATTTTTTTTTTTGTAAGTTTGTGTGCACCAAGAATCTGTGCCTAGAACCAAGTTTAAACGATACACTCACAATGCTGCCGTTCCCATTGCAGTGTTTTTAAATTTAGACAAAAGGCGTACTAGTTTTAGCAATGCACAAACATTTTCAATTTTTACAACAAATCAAGAAGTAAGGTAACTTACCCTTCCTGATCTTCCGCTTCAAGAAAATATAATCTCCATCACAGCAGACTCTGTACAACAGCACTGTATATACTGGACTGACCCTCAAATACCATTTTGAGTGTTTTACCAGGGAACATTTGAATACAATGTACACTGAGGGAAATAATAACTACGGTGGAAACAAAGAACTAGAGAAACTAATGTTTCTCTCTCAGGTAGAAAACAGCTGCTCACAAACCTCCATGCCTCCTCACATTTGTGACGGACAGACATTACTACGGAGGTTAACATCTTTCATGTTTCCTTGGGATCCGGGGTAGCTGAGGAACACTGACTTGCATAAAACCACAAGTCATTTTTTTAAGAGTCAGTTACACTCAATGAAAAACACCAGTGCAAAGCCATCCTACTGTCTAAAGCCAGCAAACTTCAAAAGTAACTTTCACTGATCAAATAAAGCAAAATTAATTTGGCCTTCTCTAATGTTTCAGGGTTCTGAGACAAATAACAACAGACTTTGACAGGACAGGTATCTAGTCTCAACCGTGTATTTAAAACATGACAAGCATGCGCCATTGATGGCTATATCAATGAATTAAAGAGACTCATGCTTTTAGACAGTCACTGCCGTCAAGCGCATGGTACGTGGCTCAACTTGAGCAGAAAACACGAGAGCAGTGCTACAGCATACTATATCTCTCAGTATTTCAATTAAGGCCTATTATAAGTGTCTCCTGTTTCTTGATCTTTTCAAACAAACGCATCACCTGCTCTGGAGTTTAAACACCTACAGAAATACACACTTCTACGTAATCAGTGTCAGTCTCCCCAGTTCAGCTAACCAGCTGTGCTGCATGAGGGGAACGATCATTTTTTCTTTTCACCTGTGAAGAAATAGGGGTGAAGGTCTCCCAGTGGGGAGACTTCAGGTAAAGAGAGACTGCGGGAAGACAGTGAACCTACTTCATGGAGGGTAGGTGTCGTAGCACCACATCGACAGCATGAACAGGGTTAGTGCTGATAGGTTTGTCTAGTTCCAGAGGCTCAGGCAAGGTTCTTCCTGTCAAAACTTCATGCAGCAAGTGCCAGCTCACCCGAGAAACAAACTTTATTGACACTTTGAAGGGACGATCTTTTCCACCTTCTCCCGGTAATGTCACATCCAAATCCACCTGGGTGGAGGAGGGAAAAAAAACCCCACTAATTAAAAAAAGCAGTCAGTTAATCTTATGTCTAGTAGCCTTGAGTTTTCACTCCTTCCCGTAGCTGGGCCAGAGACTCAAAAACTCAGATATTTAGGACACAGCACATTTCATAAAAGTACATTACCAAATGCACAAAATAAACAGAACTGGGTCCTCACCAAGCAGGAGAGGATCACGTAACTTTGTCATCTTGAATCAGAAAACTCTTCATTCCAGAGAAGCTGTGGTTTGTTTTTTTAATAGTACTTCATCATAAGATAATGTATTACAGTCTCTAAAACTGAGTATTTAATAGATTTTGCTGTAGAAAGAGGCTACTAAATTCTAGGGGAGGTTCTGAATGCAACTATTACATGCATGTTTACATACATTGGAATTTGCAGAAAATACATTAGAAGAACTCCGTTTCAATACAGATAATAAAAGATACTTCCAGTTTTTCTGACTGCAGCAGTATTAGAAGTTGGGCTTGTTTCTTTTTCTTTCCTAAGAAGCTGTTAGAAATGTCTTTTTTCCCCCAGTTATCTTACCCCAGTAGTGGCCACAGGAAGCGGATTGGCTGTATAGAGGCTTCTTTTCCCATCATAAACCGGTCTACGGTCCCCAAATATTGTCACTTTAAAATGCTGCACCATTGAGTCCACCACCTCCCTAGAAAAGTTCATAATTACATTGAAGATGTTTTCAGAGAAGTATCAGACTGGAACTGGCTCCCACACACCCTGTGTTTGGCTGAAGTAGTTTCAACAAACATATTACTCAAGTGAATTATAGAACACCCACTGATATTCCAAAAAGACGCTTCACATATTTCAACTAAAATAATAGATAAACACTAAAAAGTAAAATCATAATCAATGCAAATGCTCAAATACTGGAAAATACTGTCACTGAAATAACTTCAGAAAGTCCTAGAAATATCTGAGGCCTTTGTATAACCTTTATTATGGAAAACAAGGACACACTTACCTTGGAAAAACCCACAAGCTAGTATTACGAAAAACTAGTACAACTCACAACTGAAAGCTATGCCAGTTCGTGGAAGCAGCAGTTAACTGTATTGTCTACCTAGTAACATTCATCTGCTCTTCAATTAACAAGAGATTCGGATTCTGCCTACATTATATATAAAATATAGGTTACGTACCCTAACAAAAGTCTTAAATCTAAGTCCTTAATAATCTGTTTTTACAACTAAATCAAGTAAAAGCCTGATCAAATTTGCACACAATTACAGTATCCTAACTTTCTTTATTATGAGTGATGGCAATAAAGAAAATAGTAACCTGACACAAGCACTGAAATTACACTTGAAAAAACACCGTAAAGTTTTCATCTCATAAAAAAAAAAAGCTTCTTGATACAAGCAGAAGATATATCAGGTCCAAAGAGACTTTTGCAATACCTCTAACTGAAACACGCCTTCAGGGTTTGAATTCTTTGGGGATTCTTTGTGTTTCAGTGGCACAACAGCTGTACCTTACTTGATACAACATAATTCCCTTACTCTACAGAAACTAAATACTTTTCTTAATTCACATGCAAACTAGATTTCTTGCAAAGCAGAAACTTACTAGTACACCATTTCCCAACCTGGCAATATTAACCTGAAGTACTGCAGGAAGACGATAAATATTGACTTCCCCTTCAAGCAAAATCAGTAGCAGCACGTTCACCTTTCAGCTGGGACTCGGGGAAAGGGAAGAGAAATTCTCCATTTCGCATGTTTTTTTGCCTTACTAAACTCTCAGAATCCAAATTCTAAAAGCACATCAATATACTTAAGCAACTTCAAACTATCTACTTAGTACTCAGTTGTGCTCCTGCCCCAGTCCATGTCATCTGAAAGCCCCACTCTGCGCTGGCACACCGCTCCCGTTAACACTGCCCACAGGAGCAGGCGTGCAAAAGAAACTGCTTCCACAAGTGCCAGCTTGTTGTCACACAGCCCGTGACAAAAGCAGAGGGGGCGAGTTCGTGATGAAGAGCAGGAGGGAGGAAGGAAGAGGCTCTGACAGCAGAGCTCCCGGTAGCCTCGCAGGCAGCCCGCTGCAAGGCAAAGCATCGCTTGCCTTCTGCTTTCCAGTCGCCACCGCGGCGGAAGCAGCGGTACAGGCAGCGCTGGAGAGGAAAGTGAAGAGGAGACACGAGACACTCTCGATCTTAAAGCCTCCCTACAGCTAAAAAGCTAATAAAGGTGCAGGCGAATTTAAGAAAAAAAAAAGCACAACTCCTCAGGAACTAAAACGCCTATTTATTCCCAATACAAGCACGCAGACAGGATGTTAGTCAGAAATTGTTTCAGAATAGCTGAGTCTATGTAAATCTTAGAAATAACCGTCACAGCATGCAAGAGAAAGGGAAAAATATATTTCTAAGGAAAACTCTTCAAAGCAGGTATTTCAGTATACCAATTTCAATTGAGGCTAATGAAAGCCATTCTTCTCTGCACAATCCACAGCACACTATCCAAAGTTATTTACTCAGCAGACACTATTTTATTGGGCTCATTTGTAAAAGCTCTCGCAGTTTTTAAACTAACATCTACCACATTTTCACACACATGAACGTTTGTAAAGCAGCATTATTTTTAAATAACCAAATTCACTGTTCCCTGCTTAGAAAAAAATAACAATTTGCATGCAAGATTTACCCTCAGCTTTCTTTTTAAACTACAGTTTATATTAGGCTTCATAATTTACACACTGTATTTGCTGTCAACTTTGAAAACAAATTTAGTCTTTCATTTGAAAATATCTGACTATTAAAGCAACTCGTTAGGTTTGCTGCCTGCGTTCAATTAGTCTTCTCAGTTTACCTTGACAAAAACCAGACAGCTGCTTCCACCAGTTGGTGCCACAGGTAAGGAAAAGCCAGACAGGGTCTTCACCGGTAGAACAGAAAGTCGGTGAGCTTCTGGGCAAACCTACACCTGCATCTGAACTACACCTACACTACAACAACTAAATTTATGAACGTGAAACCTCAAAAAGCGCTTAAAATTAACTCCAGTCTATAAATAGCACTTCTGGGAAACAACTAACCCTCACGCAACCTAACAAGAGTCAAAAGCACCGGTTAGATACTCAGTCTGAGACCTGCAAAAGGTATGAAAAGTCGTCTCAGCTGCAAACGTGCTCTTCAGGAAATTATTATTAGGTAGGTAAGCAAAAATATTGATCATTTCACACAGAGTTACTTTACAAACTCAAACCAAATGCTTTTGCCTCTCCACATGAACTGGAAACTTCAGAAGACACAACATTTAACTAAGGCATAACCAACTAAAACTGTGACAAACACCAGTTTTGGTCTTGGAAGCAGGCTTGAAATTACCCTACAAACAGGATCATGAAAAGGACTTTTTTTTTTTTTCTTCTTTTAAGTAAAATTTAGTTGCTATTTTAAACCAACTTATTTCAAATTCCCTATTTTCAAACATCTGTAGTTTGTCCCCACTGTTACAGCAACAACTAACTACACAGAGAATCACAGACTGCAACTGCCGGAGCCACCAGAGTTCTTACAGCTTTGTCCGCCTCAGGCTATTTTAATCCAGCCTTTCCATACAACAGAAAAAAAGTGGGTTTAGTCAACAGATTTTAAGTGAAGTGACATTTATCTTCATGACAAGATCACACTAGAAAAGTATCAGAGATACAAAAAGTAAGTTAGTTTAGAGGAGTTTATATTCTCCTTGTATCCCTATGGCCATAACAGCAAGATTCTATTAAGTATTAATTCACACAGGTCTATTATATCCCAATTTTAGCAATTTATTAGTTTCCTTTTAGCTAATACTTAACACCAGGCACTTATATAGCCTTCATAACTGCACTATGTAACTAGCAGCAGAAAAAAAATCACCAGCCAGAATCAGGCCCTAGCAATATTTTATTGTTAAAATGCAAAAAGCCAGAGTTGCAGATGAAAGAAGAAAAAATTGCTTTTCAGCTACCCTGAACTTTAGTGATGAAACAGATTTCACAAGAGACTAACGTGCAACTCCTCCTAAAAAAATTATTCGATGCAGAGAAGAAATACAGGAAACACAAAATGTTGTAATCTTTAAAAAGCAAGAATGATTATAGCTCTAATGTCAGGTTTTCAATTAACTACTCCTTCTGGGGAAGCTTCTCTGGCTCCCAAAATTCATGAGATTTAGGACAAAATACACAAAGACCATATATAAACAGCTGCACTAGCAATCCGTTAAGGCTGAAGAATCCAGCACTCAGTAGGTACTGTTTGTTGGATCACCAAACGAACAGGGATACAGAATGTGAACATGTTCTCTCCATTTAACCAGCAATCTAGAAATAAAGTAGCCTAGGAAGAAATTTAACCGACCCTAACACATAGCAGACACGAAAATAAGATGAGATAAAATGCCCTATACAAAATGCTATACCAACAGAGAAAGGACACAGGTGGAGTTCAAACCAAGACTGACGGCTTCAAATATACAAAGCTGATTGCATGAAATTATCTATTAACAAGGGCAAAACTAGTTTGTTAGCAGTGCTTTCATACCACTACTCCTAATGGAAGCTTTCCAGCTGAAGGCTGTCTCCTCCTGTACCTACAGCGATGGCACTTAGTCACTAGCTTCTGATCACAGTACCCAAGTGAATTAAGTTGGGGAACCTTTCAGATTAACCAATGCTGCGATGTATCTCAATATCAACTGAGGATAAAAACACCCCTAGGAACAGACTCCTGCTAACTCGAATGATTCAACAGCCAGTATTGCAACCAAAAAAGGTAACTGCCTACAGCTATACCGTATTTATGCTGCCCTGAACGGGGGTTGCTGCCAAACAGCTCACAAAGTACCGTGACCACTGATGGGTGGCCCACTCTGGTCACAACCAAAGTGAAGAGAACGTGGAAAAGGCTTGGTACCCATCTCACAGATGTTTGTGAGAACTTGCACACAGATCTCCACAGCATAATGCTCGCATTTTAAGCTACATAGAGACTATATTTACTTCAGTAGGTTCCTCTGTTGCTTGTAAATTACACTGATACTGAAATTTTTAAGACAAATTTCACCTTCTTACCTGTTCACCCTCCGAGGACACTTATCTGGTTTGATATCCACCTCATAGAGGTAGACATCAATCTTTGGGATTTCAACTTGGAAGCAGTTGGCCAGCAGTTTAATGGGTTTCCCCATGGTGCCATAGCCAGGACGTCTGGGCACCATGAGTAGGGGCTGTGCCCCGACGGGTCCTGCGAAAGAGAAAAAGATCACCCGTTAGAAGATAAGCACAACAGACAGGCTGCGTTGCAAAGGCACTAGTTGCTTCCATTTCAGCAGTTTAAAAATCCGTAAGGGTCCTTGCATTTGCAGGTACACATACTTGTCTCCCACTGAGACTCACTAACGTACTCTCTTTTTCAGTCTTAGGCAATTCCCTGAGCCAACTCACAAGACAACCTGGCAGGCACCAGACCCAGCACGCTGGAAGAAGGGAAAATTAGCTGTATCAAACAGCACAAGCGTGCTAATCTATTAAGTTCCAAATGAACACTTGCCCATTTTTCCTCCGTGAGCCTCCACCCACACCTAGACTGTTTTCTTACCGATGAGTTTCAGCTTCTGTGATTAGCATGAATAAAATCAGATTTCCGAAACAAATAAAAAAAAGTGTGCTTTTCCTTGTAACACTTTACTACTGTGGAAAGCCTGTCTGCCATCAAAACACAAAAAGTTTTACAAGTCTTTCTGAACACCCTAGTAATAACAAAGTTGCCACAGAATACAAAAACAGGAAAGCAGTTCTGGACTGATACATGTTGTTGGTGATAAACTCTTAATTTCATTGCCATTATTAGCTTAGTCTTGGAAGGCAGATTATTCTTGAACTTTGCTGGCTGAAAACGGATGAAGAGTGAAACCATTACCACCTGTCTAACTGCACCGATAAAGCCGATCGACCAGAAGAGGAAAGACTCAGATTAAGACACAGGATTGTAAAACTCTTGATTACTTATACATTAGAGAATACCCACAGCTGCTTGGAGAAACCATCAGTCTGCAATAAGAGATGGGTATTTTGAAAGTCAGTTAAAAATACCTGTCTAGTAATATATGTTACATTCTCATCTGGTCGTCTATTTAATTTACTTTGCATCATTTAGATGAGAATCCTCAGCTCAAGATCTGGATTACTCATGCCTTACCAAACCAAACACAGTAGTAAACATAGCCCACTTTCAAGAATTTCTACTGGTATTTCCACTTAAAAATACCTCTTTGCAGTCAAGAAACAACAACAAAACCAACATGCTTTGTAGCCCGAGTTTTAAAAAATTACTCATCACACAAATGTCATGATTTACAGAGCATTCGATTAAGTTAGTTAAAAGTTCTCCCCTCTACTCCTACTCAGTGACGCAGACAGCAGTTCCAGCCCACTCATTTTCATAGAAGAGCTAAAATGTCAAGTGCTGGTAAAAATGTCTTACTTGCCTTTTGATTAATCTTCACCATTCCTGGAAAAAATAAAACAAAAAAACTAAAAACCACACTATCTTGAAGAAAACTGTGTACTGAGAATAGGCGAGTATCAAAGCTAAGTTCCACTGTAACATTTGTCTGGCTCTACCCAGAAACCTACCAAAAAATTCTGAGTGGGCTTGGCTTCGAGCCATAAAATAAAACAAAAACATAAACCAAGAAGCATCATTTAAAACACCCTCACAGACTATGCTTATGCAAAACTTGTTCCAAGCATCTGTTCTCTTCAACTTTTTCTTCATTTTAATACTGTCACACGAGTAAAAGCAGCTCTACAATTTACTCCAGATACATTTTCAGAATGTAAGCATATGCAAAAGTTACTACTAAACATCTGAGTGACATAAATGACTCAATAGATTATTTTAATATTACGAAGACATACATGTCATGGTTTATATTTAGTTCATATCTGTAGGAAACGCTAACAAAACTGCTGAAATAAAGATAACATTAAAAAGCTTGCTATAGTCCAGTCCGCCCTGTCTCCCCCACCCCGTTTGTTAAAATCACGTAAAATGTAAAAAACAATGCCAAAATCTGTAAGCACAGAAGAAACAGCCACTGTGAAGACAATCTTCATGCAGGCTAGGCGAAGAAGTTGAAGCGCATGGAACCGACAAATACAGCACGGCTGAAATCTTTGTCACCATCTCCTCTGGAAGTCGCACCAAGCTGAAGTTTTTAACTGAGCACTCCAGTGCTGGAGAGGAGACCAACCCCTTCACGGGGATGCCATCCCCGTACGTACCCCTCTGCTTACATCAAGAGAATCCCAGTGATCACCTGCTCGGGGCAAACACCTCAACACAGAAGGATGCTCAGCCACTACCGCGCGGCAGGCTGCTCTTCAAAGCCCTGTCTCATAAAAGAAATGCTGTAGCCAAAGCCCCGTAGGGAAGGAGGCCTCCAACCTCTGCGTCTCGGAAACACTGGCGAACAAAACAAGAAACCACCGGCTGTCAGACAAAGGCTTTCTTTCGCCTCACTTGTTCAGCTGTACCACACACGGCTCCTCAGGAAACAGCTCACCCTGGAAGAAATTAGAACCCAGATTTCGGCAAACAGGAATTAAGTGGCCAATAACTGAATAAGAAGCGCAGGTCCCACACACCATTCAGGAATAATTTTTAAGAATTCAGCAGAATTTGCGATCATTTTGTGCCATACACACGCTCCCTTGGACAAGTTAAGTTAAGAACATGAGTATGTTGTAATTCAGTTCTGCTAACACTGTCCAAATACACCAGCACCCACTCAGAATATCCTGCTTTCAAAATACACTAAGTTGCCAGATTGCACGTTGTGAAAGTCTGTGTCACCGGCTTCAAACCTGTGACTCAAAACCCAATAAAACATAAATAACAAGCGACGCTCTCTGAGGACAGCTACTGCTCCCGTATCATATCAGTGACTCACTCAGCCTCATGCCTAAGTCCTGTGTCAAGCTAATGGAAATAAACACATGAACCAAAAATACTAAAAGTAGCATTACTCTAAATCACACAGAATGACTAGAAGTGGCAGACCGATTGCTTCATGTTATTTAACAAAAACCAAGTCGTTATAGTTTCAAAAATCCTTGCAGAAGCCTTGCTGCGGCGCGGCACGGCCCTGTGGCAGACGGGGGGGGCACTCGGTCTCCCAGTGCCCCCAGAGCAGCAGCTCTGCACTGCCCAGTTGCCTACAAGAAAACTTCTGGAAGAGAAACTTGTGTTTAAGAAACTATTACTGCTCTGCCATCAGGTCATCAGATATGTACATATGCCTAGTAGGTGCTCAAAAAGCCAAGATAAAACATAAACCAAGACTGTTTAGCACGCCAGAGTAGTACCCAATTCATAAAACCGGTTAAGGAAAGTCCCCAGCGTTGACAGTCAAGTGATTCATAACACAGATAGGAACTAAAACTGGTGCTTCAGACAGATTCTTGGAAGGCTTTTAAACAGCAAGGGAGTACATTTCAAGAAGATACAAGATCTGCCACTAAATAACTTGAACCTCCTGAACGTATGGTTACTCATTAGAAAACACACAGGAAAAATCTGCAGAGAAAATATTTAACTAACCGTTTAAATCAATGATAACAGAAGCTAGAAAAAAAACCAAAACTCTCTTTAGGACCTAAAAGGTATATTGATTTATAAATTACCATTCATAGCATTGCTGAAGTCACTATTAAGGACCGTCCGTCAGCAATGTGGGAAGACTTTCTTCTCCCAGCTGAATGCTCAATAAACAAGTAGGAGCAAAAGCCCCTAAAATGTACCTGCAAAACAGTCTAACGCTCAACCAGGACAGTTCCAGCTACACCATTTACCAGCAGCGCCCAAGGGTGTGCCGCGCACAGCAGCGCACAAGGACTCTGCTTTGCTCCCTCCCACCGCTGCCACCATCAGAAGCGGGTACCTGGCATCCCCGCTGCAGCTCACCGGGGATCTACAGCGGTGTTCCCCGAACGGGACGTTACTGCTCCAGCCCAGCGCGCACGGGAACGTGAGCTGGTTACGGGCACTGGGCTGGGGAACGAGTAACCTACGTCCCACAGCCAGGTAGCTTGCTGGTGGCAGATGGACAGTATTTTGAAGAGCTTTGCTGATACTTAATCCAGTACTTCAACAAAACCCAAGAAGAGATGAAAAAGGAATTGTCACTTTAAAAGGACCTAATGAATATTTCAAAACTTAAAAAAAATAATTGCTAAAATGTAATAAGTGTATTTATGAAATACGTTCTCAAGAAAAAACTCATACCAATACTACTTTTTCAAAGAGCCGAAGTTTGGAGTAACATTAAAAATATGTGGACAAGGAAATTAATTTCAAGTGCAATTATGTGGCACCTTTGCCAACAGAACCGTTTACCCCAGGAGAGCTTGAAAACAGCGGCAATTTGCAGTTGTCAGTATTCAGATCCACAATTTGGAAATTCCCGTTAAAGTCAGACCATATTCCAGACCAACATGGAAGTCCTTCCAGTGGTTTAAATGAGCTCTGAATCAGAATCTTTTCTTCTGTGGAATTACAGACGTTATAACAAAGGTTAAACACAACAAAATTAACTGTAATTTCTATGGCAATACAGCCAGCAGTATAGAACACATCTGGCGTGCATCCAAAACACAGGCTTGAATCTACCTAGCAACCAAACGAAGCCCTAATCGGAATAAAGCCTGAACAGAAAAAGCAGAAGCACAGAAACCTGCAAGTACTTTCAACGAACCATTTTATGGAAAACTGAAGCTTTTGGCATGCAAGACAGCTTTACAGCATGAAGCAAAATACTGATTTCCAGCAAGATGCTAATAGAAAATACAGATTTCCTTACATGATCCTTTTCTTACAGAAAAAGACATCAGTACCAAGCTTCCAGCAAAAAATTATCCTCTTTCCTACTCTGGGCTTCAGCATTGTAAAACAAAAAAATATTAGCAGATGATCACTTAGTAGTTTTATTTTTGTTTATAAAACAGTTCTAAATCTCCAGTTGAATGGGTGACTGAACAGCCTTAAAAACATGATAGAGGCCTTAACGGGTAAAATATTATTTAAACCCTGGCTCAGTTACACAAGGCAGATTTGTCTAACAGATCCTAACTCAGGCTGGAGCCTGCATGATGGAGCAAGCTCGCCATGGAGCGGGGAGAGGATGGAGGGGGGGGGAAGAAAAAAAAAAAAAGATTCCCTTTCAGAGGGCCCCTGGCCTCTGCTGGACTCGGAGGCCCAGCCTGCTGAGCTCAAAGAAAATCCTATCACTACTGAAAAATAAGTTAATTCTAGATTAAAAAAATAGATAGGGAAGATTATATTTAAATGTTGACTTCAATAATCGAGCTCCTTACTTATGCCAGAAATCATGAATTGGCTTATTTCTGTAGCTGCAGCCTCACTGGGTGGCATTACATTATTTATGAGTAATGCAATCCACATTTTCTACAACATTCCTATTCGTAATTTAGGCTTTTTTTTTTTTTT
>VFFE01007019.1:0-65061 GCA_008921705.1 Burhinus oedicnemus
AGGAGGAGAACACGGGTAATCATTATTGTTATTATACAGTGAGGTCCCAGAATTAACCCCATTGAAGAGAAGAGAAGAGAAGAGAAGAGAAGAGAAGAGAAGAGAAGAGAAGAGAAGAGAAGAGAAGAGAAGAGAAGAGAAGAGAAGAGAAGAGAAGAGAGAAGAGAAGTAATGCAAGAAAGAAGAAGAAAAGAGAGGCAGATGTAAAGCAGAAGGTAACTGAGTACCTGCTCCAAACCTGTCGGCACAGGCCCCGTTCACGGGGTGAACGCAGGACAGCCCCGATCCGTGCCAGGGTGCAGCCGCGGCACAGGCAGGCGTTTACTGGCCAGCCACCCCGGCAAGCACACCCTCGTGCAAGAGGAGTGAGCCGGGGCTGTACCAGAGCCTTCACCGTGTGTTTCACCGTGAACTCCCACACAGGGGCCATTTAACACATTTTGCAAATCCTTCCACTTGGCTGTGACTCCATCCCTGGAGCAAAACCAGACCGACATTAACACATCGGCACCTTCACATCCCGAAGGTGGAAGTGGGAGCTGCGACAGTTGGCCAGCCTGACCAATCTGCAAGGGGAGAACATGAAACTGAGAAGACCAGGAATGTTTTCCGAGTGCAACACCAAGCTGCAAACTTCTTAGCGCTCCCCCTTCATTCACAATAAAGAGCATTCACAGGTAACAGCTACTGAGAGCTTCTGCCCAACAGGGAAATGCCTCCGCGGCAGCAACTGCGCCCATGCCAAGCCGGGACCACAGCTGGGCAGAATCCAACACCCGCGGGACGGCGCAGCCCTCGGTGGTGTTCCCTCTGCCCTCCCCTCCTCAGCGTTGCCTGAACACCAGTTTTCTTCACAGCTAAACAAAATTAAAGTTGCTGCTCTGACCAGATAAGGCAGCTGCTTTCAAAAACAGGCTGCAGGGAGGGTGAAGCTCCCCCCCCAGCACTAGTGAAGCAAACATGATTACCAGCAAAGGCTGGACAATATTAATTCTATCGCTTGATCAACAGCAGCCATTGATTGATCATCCCAAAACCAGACCTGTGCAAGTCCTGGGAGAACCTAGCTGTTCCCATCCAGCTCCCTGCTGCTGGGTCAGCAGCTGAAAAACCGGATTGGAAAATACTCGAGGATGCCCGTGAGAGGAGGAGCGGATAAAAGCACAGGGAGAGCCTGGACCCGCAGCCAGCACCAGGCGGTGTACTCCCTGCTTTCACAGGAACCGCGGCAGGTGGGACTACAAAGACAAGCACATTTAGGGCACCATTGGAGCCTGGATCAAAAGGCACTGAAGTCAATAGATCATCTCCCATGGATTTCAGTTGGCTTTGGGTCAGTTTCAGATGCATTTGGAGGAGGGCCTTTGAGAATCGAGTACACTCCTACAGCCCAGAATTATTGGATCTGGCTGAAGAAAAGCCAGGCTCCCTTCCAGCGCGTACATCCGACCGCAGGTATAGCTGGCGTGCCTCCCTAATGCAAGTCGCAGCCGCTGCGGCAAGCAGCGCCGCCGTGGCGCTACAGCAAAGCTGCACCACAAGCACTGGGGCCTGAGAAAGCACAGGGGGTTTTCCATTGTCCTAATAAAGCTGCTGCTTTGGTGCTAGAGCAGCTGATCCTCCCTCTTGAAGCAGAGTCGGGGTTAATCTACACTGTGACTGCCAGCCAGCTCTGCCCGTGTCCTGGAGGCACAGCCCTGCCGATGGAAATCCTGAACCCAACAGAGTCATGCTGATAGAGACGAACCTCCCCATTGAGAAGAAAAGCTATTTACCGTAGCAGCATAAATCAAACTTTCCTGGAACAGCTGAAGCAACATAAGCACTTTGCTAATATATGCTCAATCAGCACGCCTGGAACTGGCCAAGCGCCCTTCCGGGGTCTGCAGAAGGGCTTGGGCAGATGTCCACGGCAATAAGGTGTCACCATGCCCAGGCCATGTGCTACCACCCTCTGACGAGGGTCACTGGCCCCCGTCTCAGCTGTGAGGACAGCGATGCTCCTCGCACCTCGGTGTAAAGTGTGGCGCCTTCACGCGCGCTGCAGCTCGGGCTACGCCATGGGGCTCTGCACCAGCACAGAGCAAGGGCTCGCGGACCCCACTGCGCGCACCGCCACGGGGACGCTGCTTCTGCCATGGGAATGGGAACAGCCAGCTGGTGAAGAAAGGGAGCGATATTTTAAACCGCCATGATAATTAGCTGCAGGCACATCTGCCTCAGCCCTGACTGTGGTCTCCCCTGGTTGTGCCTGCAGAATGCAAAGTGACTCCAGAAGGGAAGCACGGACAGTAGTCTGCTTTTATGCCTTGTTTTTAAAGCTCTGTTTTCTTCCCTCTATTCCCAGCACTACTGTGCTTTGGGTTTGGAAATTTGTGTGCGTAGTGAATCTAATTTGATTTTTATCACTTTTGTCTCCCTCTTTCTATTTTGCACACTACATTAGGCTTTTGTTCCGATGCGGTTAAAGGCAGATTTACTGTGTGATGAGATGCTGCCTAGCCGTGGCTGGCAGAGCTTCAGAGTACCGGCCAGCGGCACACAATAGATATTCTATTGATAAGCTGGGGAAGCTTTCACAACAGGGAGACCCAGGAGAGCAGGGATTTTCAACAAGAGCGGTAAACCCAGTTGTATTTGAGCAGGTTCTCCAGGAGCTGCGCTATGCAAAGACGCAGCGCTGCGTTCGCCAGAGCCGCAGCCACCGTGTGGGACTGTGTCAGGAAGGCTCGAAGAGTTCTGACAAAAATAGCAGCCCCGCTGTTGCTCAGTTACACCCTGATGTTTGGTTTCTCCTTTCCCCTTTTTTTAAACTCACCATGTGTTGACTGGCTGTGCTGATTTTGCAGCTCTGTGGAACGTGAAGGTGGGCAGAGAAGCAGCCTGTTTGTCGCCGGAGGTCTGTTCCAGCAGTCTCTGAAGCCCACCGGGGGCTTGCCCCAGCAGAGCTCTGCGTCACACCTCCGCCACCCAGACAGGGCCAGTTCCTCTTGTGATGCCCCTCGATGGGGTGTGTGTGAATCCCTCCTTTCAGACAAGATCAGGAACATCCCGGCATGTTCTAACTACAGCCACAACCGCTTTCCAGAGGAAAAGCTGCACTAATTTGTGTTGGCACTGATTTGGCACTAGTTTCTCATGTGCCAATCACTATGATATTTTTCCTTTTCCTACGCTCCCCTAATCACTACAGCAAGAAAAATCTGATTTATAGTGACAGTGGAATATCCATTAGCTATTATTTAAATGTATACAGATTCATAGATGCTTAAATGTACTTAGATTCAAATGCCTCGAGGAGGAAGAGAGGACAAAAGATTATTTTGTCACAAGATAATAAAAAGTATCTGATATAAGAAAAGCCACTAGTTAAACAATACTAAAAAATGTAAAAAAAAAAAAAATTACTATGGACTTTTAGTATCTGTTTTTTTCAGTCTTAAGGAAAAAGACCACCCTCCCAAAGCAAGCAAAACACTGCTCAGAGGGGCAATCCTAGAGGAATGCGATTAAACAGCAGGAGCAGGAGCACAGGGGTTCAGAGCGCCATCATTAATTATTCCCCTGGCAAGACAAAGGTGCTGTTACTTCACGAGAGATGCACCTGAGTAAATCCCTGCTTGGGGCTGAGCTGCCGGAGCCAGCGGCCCATCAGCGTGGCTTCACGCCGAGCTGAAGCAACCCACCGCTGAGAGGGTGGCGCTGCCCTGCTGCCTCCTCACCATCCTCTTCCTCCGGCTGGCACCACCAGCAGGGCACTGACACAGCTCACTGTGCTGCTCTGGCTGAGGACTAAACCTACCAAAAATGGGCTGCAGTTCTTTAATTCACCCAAGTTAAAGGACCTCTGAAATGGAAAGTAGCAGGGTACGTACGCCAGCAGCAGTGTTCCCAAGGCACAGAAGACCTCCCAGGAGTACGCTGCTCCAAAAAGGAAAACTTCCATTTACTGAAGGCTCTTCAGAAACACAGCCCAGATTCAAGGCACTGACCTCTCTGAAAATCAAGACCAAAAGCTCGGGTTAGCTAGATCCAAAGGCAAAGCGGAGACACAGCCTACAGATTTTGGTTTTCAACTCCTCAAACAGCCAGATGGCCTTTTTTATTCATTTCACTACTAGAAACTACAGCAGCGACCTTGACTACCTGCATCAGGTTGAAGATCGATCTGTGCCCTGTTGCACTGGAATTTCACGGCACTGCAGAGGTGTGATACCCAGTTAGCTCCCACCGTAAAAACACATCTCTCCTCAGTAAGGACGTAACTCTACGTTACGGGGCAACTGCTCCAAAGCACTGGCATTTCAGCAATGTGCACTGGATGCAACAGCTCCAAAATCTGAGGAGTGGAGTAAAACACATGTGTAAAACAGGAATTCACCAGTGCTCTGCCAGCTGTCCGTATGCCCAGAATTGGTGCAAAATGTTGCTGTCAGATCTAACTGGCAACCTCAACAGTAATACAAACGACAATACAGCCTGCTTGCTCATAGGGATTCAAGGCCAGTATTATCATTTGTATGAGGCAACATTTTGGGGGAGATTTCAATTTAAAATAAAGGCTGGAGTGAAGAGAGAAGAGCTCTTTCTTTTTTTAACTTAGAATCCTTCAAAGAGGCATTTAGCTGTCGAGAAAGAGATAATTCTGGTATTCCTGTCCTGCCAAAATGAAAATCAGAACAGACAGGATGAGGTGGGAGGAAACAAAGGCACAAAACTCGCTAGAAATCACCCAGCAGGTCACCAGCAGAGCCCAAAACTGGTCCCAGAGCCCTGGTCCTCGGTCCATGCCGCCCGCTTCAAGCTGCCCGGGGCAAATGGCACTCGGCACGCGCTCACAGCGCGAGTCACTGCGCAGCAGCAGGCATCACACGAGGGGCGTACATCGATTTATCTGCACCTAGCCACACGGCCAGGCCAGTCTGCCCTCCACAGTGGCCTCACCGGTGGCTAACGCGGAGCCTCTCCGTACACCGGCCAGGCCGGGGAGCGGGTCGCACCTCACGCCGCTGGGAAACGCAGCGAGACACAGCGACCTGCCAGCAGAAAGAGTGGGCACCGTGCAGCACACCGGGCTGCAGCCGGCGGCCCCGGGACCAAGGCTGAGGTGGACCTTGGCAGTCCATGATGGCAAATTAATCTTTCATTTCAGTTTTTTAATTAAGTTCCTCAAAGCTGCAAAGAAAAATCCTGAAAAATATAATCCAAGAGCATAGTAAAGGCTCAAATGTCAGAGACGAGCAATATCCTGAGCTGCTGTTGTTTTAATTGTAATTTCGTTATTCTAAAGGAAGCATCATGGTTTTCAAGGAATAACTCGTGATTTTCTAATGCTTGCAGTCTGACTTTCTATATGACACATCAAATGTCAACCAAGCCATACATATAAGCCCACACTTCATTCTTGTTACAAAATGCTGATTTACCTGCACTCAGGATATTATTTTTTCCATCCTCATTCACACTCACTCACTCACTCTCTCTGTCTCAAATAACTCAAAAAGAGCTACTTATATAGCTCTTTTCATGTCACAGGCTGAAGGACCTATTCAAACCTCCTTTCTTTCTTTACAAACAATTTTCAAGCCTCCCGCTCCCCGGCAGCGTGACCCGAGCTATGGGGGATCTCACAGCGTCCTCACGACCACGTAAGCAGCCCCCTTCTGCAGTCACCGAACGGTACCACCAACCCTCTCATCTACCGTTTGCTCAGCTTCTCAGTCTCTTTTCACTTAAAAGTATGTGTGGAACAGGGTGTATTCGCAGAGGTTTTGTCTGGGATTTTGGTTAGTTTTTTTCCCCAGGCAGATATGCAGATAGCCCAGAAATATTTACAGAAAAAGACTAAAAGGTGTCGCTAGCATTAACAGCTCCTTTCCTTCCACCGGACTAAGCAAAGCAGTGCTGGGAGGTGCGGTCCTTTCTCAGTCACCATCCTGGCAGTTGCTGTCTAAGCCTTGGCATCCTTCCCATGTCCCCTTTCGCTCCTGGTCTAGGTTCTTCCCAGAGCTGTTTCGTTGCCAGCTTCTGGCATCTAGCCCTTGGCATGCGCTTAAGAGGAGGAAATTGAGCTGACACCAGCAGCAGAGCCTGCTGCAGCCTAATAGAGAATATGCTGTATGCGCACAGACCCGTGCCAGAGCAGAGGGAGCACTATTTCCTGAGAAAATCACCCAGCAGTGTCACTCATTTCGTAACCAGCAAACTTGAGCCAGGCCATAAAAGAACCGCATGCAAAACACTGCAGCCCTTCAGCTGCAAATGTTTTAAAAAAGCTACAAAAAGTCTGCATCAACACTACAAGATCTTTGCTCTAACATATTCTGCATGAAATTAAATACCACTAATCCCCGAATGGCTTGCTGTGTAAGTGTGACTCAGGTTTGAACATGGGGGCAGAGTTGTCGCTCTCTGTTCCCTCAACTGCCACTTCTCATCCAAACCCACTCCGGTTCACAGAGTATCCAGGTTAAAAAAGAAGAACCAGGTCAGCAGAAATAGTGACTGACACCTCCACACTCTCCTCTGATGTGAAAGCACTAAGGAATCACTGGGCAAGGAAAGCCACAAATCCGGAAAGACTGGCGTCTTCCTAAAGTTCACTTCCACGTACAGATTTACCCCACAAAATAGCATGCAACTGATTGAATAACACTTTCCATTCCCATTCGGGAGCCATATCCAACATACTGTAGCGTAACACTGTAGGTCATTTTTCGCTGCAGTCTTCACCAAAATGCAGCAAAGATGGTCCCCTAGAAACTGTATCACACATACATTAAATAAAACATACATAACACATCACAAGCGTAGCTTGCTACCAAGGCAAACTGCAAAAGCAAGGAACGCACACGGGTAATGGGTGTAACTCTGTGGTGGGATTTTTATGCCCTCCCAAACAAAATCTTACAGATAGGAATTTGGGTGAATGACCTGTGTCAGCAGTAAATTGGATTCATTACTCCAAAAGGGTCATCCTCTGGCCCTATGAAACAAGCGTGCTGATCCGTCATGTTTCAGAATTCCAAAATAACAAGTCTTGATTCTCTGGCTTCGTTGTTTTGTAGCTAAGACAAATCACTGTCTTGTGCTGAAGAGATTCCCTCCAGCACAGGGCGAGGCACGCTGGTGGGGCAGCATTAGAAAGCAAGACGGTCTTGCCAGAGAATTGGTATCCACAGCCCAGGAGACTAACAAACTAGGAATTACTGTGACGACTGCAAGTATTTAATATGAGCCATGTTTGATGAAAAAAGTCTGCTTCTAACAGCTACGTAGTCATGGATATAGAACAAACAAATCACTAAATTGCAGAAAAACAGTGAGAAAATTTAAACCTGGAGTTTGTTCTAGACTCTGGTCCCTGTGGAGTTGCATAACTTTCCCAGTTTGACTTTGAAATACCTTCATCATTTAATGCCAAATATCTGGGGCTCAAGTGAAGTCCGGATTCTCTGCAGTTGATTTCACAGATTGAGTTCAACAATACCTAACTCAGAAGGCATCTCCCCTTAGCCTCTTAAAAATGCAGTGCTGTAGAATCTGTTAAGTGATTAGTCAGATATCTGCTTAGAAAGCACATTCATCACAGCAGAATAATACTGAAAAGTTCATATGTAACCCAGAACACGAAAGGGGCTTGTTTCTGGCCTAAAAGAGCACATAAATGTATGAAGAATTCATACAGATCAGTGATGCTTCATGAGACCCTGATAGTGACTGTAGGTTTGGAATGGAATCTTAATTATCAAATCTGAGTTTTCATCTTACTTACTTACATCCTCATCTTTTAAAAATTATTTAGGACGAAGGTATAGTAGTAAGCATATGTGTTATTCAGGATTACTTCTTTTTCTAGAAGAGGAAGGTCTGTCCACCCACAGCAATATGAAGCACGTGTGAACCATGCAAGTGCCGAGGACGGAAGGAACTGCTGTGCTTGGTGGAGAGCAAATCATAGAAAACGCAGTGTTTATGCATTGCTGGTTTTCGCCATGATGCTCCCTGCACAACACTTCCAAAAGAGAAGGGGATGGCATTGCAAGCAGGCACCTTCCCGATACCAGTATTAAACACGGACAAGACTGATAAGAAGGTCTCTCAGCCTGCAGGGAGGGAGAGGAGAGGCCAGTGGAAAGGCACGTGCGACGAGTCAAGCCACAGCTTGAAGCTGCAACTGCCAGCATGCAGAATAAACACGGCGGAGAGGGAATGGGAGGGGAAAAAAAAGTCACAGATTTTCCTCAACAGCTCCAAAAGCTTCCCAGCTGGGCCTTGCGGGCAGCTCCCATCTGGCGGGCAGATCCTGAGCCTGCGCTGGAGCGGGGGCTGCGTCCTCCCTCCTCCCTGGCTGCCCCAAGGAGGTTAAACAGCAACTGTCCCGGGTGCCCTGCTCTTGGACGTGCTGTCTGCTCCGTTTACTGTCAAGTGCTTAAGAGGAGACAACCAAGGTCTGAACACTTTCTTTGGGTTTTTTAATTGGTTTAAGCCAGCATTTACGTAGCAGTAATTCAAAGCTGTTAATATAAAACTCAAGCAGAGAGCACAGTTGCAAAGTCCTTGCATCGCTGTAGAAGCAATGGTCAAGAACAGGAATCCCACTGTAACCGACATGTTCAAACTCAGAACAAGCACAGGCAGACTCCAAAACCATTCACATGCGTGGGTGGTGGTTTTTTTAAAACAAGGCAAGAAAGACATCACAAGGTTTTTTTTTTATTTAAAATTATCATTTCCCCTGTTCTCTCTGTCTTTAAAATGGGGGTGAAGGTACTGAACTCTTCTTTTAAGAATGTTTTCAGAATTGTTCAGAAGTCTGGCAGCAGTCACAAAGTCAGCTGAATCTCTTACCAGCTCCCCTTTGTATTGTGCCTAGATGTAAAACAGAAATTTCTTGCAGTATCACCATTTCGAATCCTCAGAACCCCACATGCCTTTCTTCTTCCACCTCACGTTCCCTAGCGAGGTGGAAGCACACAGATGGTTTTCCACTTCTTACTCTCTTCCAATTGTCTTTCCATGTGCAGGAGGCAAGTACTTTCTGCACATAATAATTTCTTTTTAAGAAAGAGTGAAGCACAGATGGAAGCATCACCTGAATCATGATACTGATTTCACTATTCTTCATGTACAAATACCCTGAAAAATTATTTATAAAGACATGAATTTTTTCATCCAGCCATCTCAAAGCACAAAGGAGCGTGACATTAATGCAGATGTGATGTGACTCTCATGCAAGTCTTTTCATTGCAGGCTGTTCTCACCTTGGTGACATTCTCTGTTTCACACACCTGCAGCGTTCAGACCTCTCACTGTCCAGATGATATTTCCTCTTGAAATGTGCCTTTCTAAATGAGATTTCTGATTTGCACGTGCTAGTGCTCCTAGAGATGAAAACAAGTCTGTTAGCAAATGAACATAGTTCACTGGACCAAATTAAGTACTTGCCGTGTCCCATTAAAAGGCAGACATGAATTTTGATAGATCACGCACTGCAAATGTTTTATCTAGTTTCTTTATGAGTGTTACGTAGACTTACAGAGTAAGTAAGATTCAGTCATTTCATTCATGGAAACTCCCTTTCGGAGTGACTCACCATAAGACCAGCTTCCTGTCAACGCAAACTCCTCTTACAGCGGCTTCTGAGCAGCTCTTCAATCTAGGAAATCAAAAGCACAGGGATATGATTCCAAAGGTACATTTCTGTGCAAAATAGAATTCAAGCAGGTGACCAAACTATCTGTTTCACACATTAAAAGACAGTGCAGGCTTCCCACTTAGAGGCAGTTATGTTTAAAATAGAAATGAATTTTTACTAGTAGATCAGTTTAACAGATTTTAAAAAAATAAAAATCAAAACCCCAGGCTCCCTGAAAAGTCTTTTAAGTATGTTAGTGTGTGCCAGTCCTCTTTCAAATATTCTTAACAGAAGGATTGCCATTTAGTAACATAATTTAAATCTTCTATGTAGGACATATTTGAAGAAATTGGATAATAATTAAGCTAAATTTCGCAGTTGTATTCAGCTGCAATGCCCATACAGGTTATATGCAGGCTAAGATAATTCTCAGCAGAGTCATTATCACAAAGGTCACTCAAATTTTCACCAGCTTCTGCTGTTTAAGAAGCTGTAATTTCCCAGTACAGTCAATGGAGTTTCACTGCGCCATGCACACTGCTATACGTAGTACACAGTACTTATTCATTCCCAATACATACATCACCTCAAATGTCAGTGTAGTTTATTCGAAATGCACAAAAATAATTTTGCTTTTTCTACCATAGAAATGACTAACGATGATTTGGAAACAATTGACTAGCCACAAACAAAGGTCTGACACAACAGCTTTTATGTATGGACACTTTTACTGACAGGTGCTTATTACAATGACTTCAGAGAAAGGAAGAGGTCAAAGCACATGTGTGCCACCACTTTGAATACATCTGCCTGGTTCTATAGAAAAGAGGCTGAAATCAATTTTTCTCAGCTCAAAATATCAGAGAGAGCAGGATTTCTGAGCATCTCATACATCTTTTGAACGTATGGCTTAACACGACAGATGTTAGAACAACAGCTAGGAGTCTTACAGATTCTTGCATCCCCACAGCAGGGTCACAGAGAGTTTAATGGCAGGTAAATTAATAGAATTTTTTTGATATTGCAATACATTACAGATCTCATAAGATTCCATCCTAGAGAATAATTAAAAAGACTTCATAAGATTTTTTTTTTTTTTCCAGAAAAAGCTAACAACCAAAACCAGAGACGTTATAAATCTATTAGACTCTATTCTGGCCCCTAAGTGATATTTGACAGGTCTTTTAATATGCAAGTGTCAATTTACTTGGTAATAAATTAGCTGTTAGGAAAACAAAGCTTCACATGAAAGGTATTAGTAAAACACAAATGCAAACTATGAAGGTGTTCATCAGTGTCTGTGGTATCTCACAGAAATTGTGTATTCTTGTAGCATCAGTATCCTTTTGGACTCGGGAACTAATCAGACACGGCAGGTGTAACAGAAAACATGATGATGCACACTGCAGGGCCACAACAAGATTATCCTCCCTTTCCTTCTGAATTACGACTAAGAATTAAGAATTCTGAATTAAGACTAAGGAACAGGACTAGCAGGGACCTCCTGCTTCACAGGTCCTGTGTCAGCAAGAGGAGCTTAGACACCTAGCCGTCAGGAAAGTCCCCTCCATCCCATGCTCCTTTAGCATTAGCATGGTTGAAGAGTGGGGAACAAACTTCTGGCATCTAATCTCAGCATTTATAGCTGCAGTTTAAAGGAAATAATGTTTTGACCTTTGTGCCACGGACAAAGGCAAAAGGTTGTTCCTTTGCTCTTCACTTTATAGTATTTTAAAATTGTGTTATCCTTGCACACACCTCCCCCATTTCCTTCTCCCATTTTTTTTTCAGAAAAGACAGTTCCAGTTTGGCCAAATTCTCTTAGAAGTCATGCTTTTTAGACCATGCTCCTTTCACCTTTTGAATACCCTCCATTTTTTGGAAGTGCAATGCTCAAAACTAGAAACAGCCGAAGCCCTGTTAGAGACAGTAAGAGCGGGCAGATTGCATCGTCTGCTTGCAGGTCGTACCCTCCTGTTCATCATCCCAGCGTGAGGATTGCCTTGTTTCCCAGCATGATGCTGTTGACTCACACCCAGCCTGCAATCTGCTGTAGCCCCCGGGTTCCTTCCAGCAGACCCCCCCAGCCACGCTAGCTCGCCACCGCACCCTGCACTGCTGGGGCTGTCCTGCCTTGCTCAGGAGGAGCACCACCGTGTGCTCATCGCTGCCGACCAGCATTCTGGTTTCCAGTTCATTCCAGTCCTGATCCTCTCCTCCAATGCTCCTGGAGTCCCTCCAAGCTCAGTGTTATCTGCAAACTTAGTAAAGCCTTTTCTCTAGTCTATCACCCAAACCATGAATGAAACTACGGCACAGAGCCGGCAAGGCAGAAGGGTGTGATTGTGGGATGCCACATAATGTGGTTGGAGATTATGCTGGGTTATTACACAAATGGATGGAGTAACCTCACGTATGCATCCCCACCCTGCATCCATGCTGGGTCACGCAGCCTCTGTGGCTGCTGCCGTACAATGCACCCCATCCCCTGCCACGTGGTTTTCACGTGTCCCCCGTGTGACAGACAAGGACAGCGCCCTCATCGCAGGATGACGCTACACCAGCCACCCCAACACACAAAGCCCGTTCTGTTAGTGTGATTAGCATTCGCATTTCTTATCACGTCAGGCAGGACGCCTGCTCTGGGATCACTGAGCAGCAGAGGCGCTCTGGGGATGAGAGCCAGGAGCAGACTTCAGGCCAAAATAAGGTGTTCTGAGTTCAGATACCGCCGGTGTGTCACAGGTTGGGAACACAAACCTAGTGCAACACACGTGCTCTGGGCAGCTCGTTTCTTGAGGAGTGTTGTAAGAGTAGGGGGGCTCAGAAAAAGGCAAGGAGAGGTTAGAAGAACAGACAAAAATGGGCCAGTTTATGCTCAGCAAACAAAGAAGGTATGTTACAAAAATACACTAGAAAAAACATTCCAGAGACAAAGATGGGCAGAACAGAAACTCATGATGTTAGCAGCAACAAAACCAACGATAAATAATAAATAAATAATACATAAATAAAACTAGTGGCAAATTTCAACAGCCATTAGAAAATATGCTCTCTACCCCCTTAAAATGTAATCAGACTGAGGAAAGTATTGTCAAGAACATTAGAGGAGAAAAAACTCAGCAAAATTCAAAATACTTTGTTGGAATAAAAAGAGCAGAAGGAAAAATAAAAGTGGATGCTAAAAAAGAGACTAAATTTCATGCTTCATGGCTGAAATCAACCTAATTAGTAACAACTGTGAGGTTTCCTAGCCTGCTACAGAATCATCCAATTCTGGTCACTGAAGCATTTTACAGTGACTTAGAGATTCAGAAATTTCATGTAGGACCAGATTGCTTCAGTGAGGAGAAATCATCCAGGCTTGGTTTACACTTATGTAAGGTTATTTCACTTAGGATTGGCAAAAATACCCCTAACAGGCATACCTAACCCACCACTGACACACAGAATTTCTATCAATGAAAACACCTTTGCTATTATGTCCAGGGAACTGTTTGGGTGGGTTTGTTGTTTTTTTTTTTCCCAAAACTGCTCATTTCTCTTCTACAAATACACAACAGTCTCCTTTGGGAGAGCCCGGCAGCCCAGCTCCACTGCCTTCGCCGTATCGGCACAGCCTTGGAGAGGTAGATACGTCCTTCATCATTCAGCAGAACTTTCAGTGCCCTATTTCCCCAGAGCGGTGAAGGCAGGATGGCCGGGCACCAGGGCTGCAGCTGCACGGGGGCTGCACGGCTCCTCGGTGACCTCCGGCACGCGGGCAGCACACCTGACACAGCACCTCCGATGGTTTGGGCAACCACGGCTTCAAACAGCCAAAACACCATATCCTTGCAGAGCTGCAGAAAGCCACAGAAGAGCTAGCGGTAAAGTTGCAGGAAAGATGGACCTCTAAAGATTGAAGTTTAGCAGAATTTCTTTTATTAGAGGGCAGAAGGGGCAGGGGGTAAAATTCAAAACAAAAAGATTCCATGGGGTTTATTCCCCTCTCCTCCCACTACAGCTACGATTACACCAACTGACAATATTCTGCCTTTCAAACTTCACCTCATAAAAGAATTAAACAGATTTCAGCTTCAGAAATGTGCGTATCCTGTGATAGCGCATTCATTAAAACAGCCAGAGGCTGCGATTTGAACAGTGGTAACTGGGACAAGCAGATCTCCATTTTACATTCTCATTATTACAATTCCCTTTCAATTAAACAACTTTCTTAAAGTAGCAGAGAGAAAGCAGAAGATTTGCTTCCTTTAAATTACCCATCGGTCAGCGGTAATGGCCTCTTTCTGCAGCCCTTCTCTTGTGTGTGGTCCCCTTGATCAAGCTGCATTATTTAAAACACGTGAATGCAGCCTGCTCGGCATGGAATGCTGACTGAAGCTGAAACACACATGAAAAACCCTCAGCCGCAGGAAGGATACGAAAAGCCCTTCTGACTCGGGCCTCTCAGCAGGAGGCAACTTTATATTACCCACATGTACTCCCACACATGAAAATGAAAATCAGCTAGCTGGTAACGGCCAAATCACGTTTTTGGTAGGAGCAGAGGCAGCGTGCTGCGAGCGCATTTCCCCGGCCACGCTGTGGGGGGAATGTGTCTGTCCATTCAGAAAAATGTGAAAGATGCTGATATCCACGGTCTGCGTGGACTGAGCCGCTGAGTCCGGCACTTTGGGCTGAATCTCCGAGCGTAGCCCCGTGGACGTGCTCCATGCACCAGCACCGCGCCTTCACCTCTGCACTGAGAGGTGCTGCTACCCTGCGCACACTCATGCGCAGAAAGCCAGGACTTGGCTGCAAGTCCAGTAGTACATAAACCCAGGAGCAACAGGAGACTCAAACTGTCTCCTGAGGAAAGAATCGGCAAATTTACACAGGGTGTTTAATAAATTCTGAGTGCTGTGGAGAATGCTGCAGCTAGCGTAACCCCATTCCTAGGAACACACCAAGCTCAAATACTGTTTTTTTCCCAGCCATGTCTGCTGGTCCCATGGGGAGGTTTTGACTGATGATGGAAGGATGTGACAACCCAACGAAACTAGGAGCTGCTTCTCTTAGCAGCCACCTGATGATGCTTTGCTGTTTCCATTAAAAAATCCTAAGGAGACAAACTTCTATCATTAATGGAGGACATTGTACAAATATAGGCAAGTCCTGACGGTGGCACGGCAGACCCACTGCAGTAATTTAATGACCTCCTCTACTGACAACAGTGAATCCTGGCTATGTTTTATGGTAATTTATGCAGAGGAACTTTCACGCTGCATCATCGCAGGCAGGGAAGCCATCACAGCTGTTGTCCAGTGAAGGCAATTTCAGCCACAGATGGATTGAACATTGCACAAACCTGCCTTGGGTTTTGAAAGATGGTGTAGGAATGACCCTGTTTACTCAAAGATCCTGTCACAAGGTGTCCTATCACAAGAAACAAACATGCTCGTGTATACCACTCCTTCCCCCTTTCTCTTCCCCAAGGAAAGTGAGCCCAGGTACAAAGACAGAATATCTTAAAAACACATTGTGGTTTTGCTTCCAAGGCTGTTAAAAATAAGTTTAGGGATTATTAGTTTTCCGATATTTAAAGCTTATGCTAGCTCAGCAGGCATTCTGACAAATCCCTGGATGTCAAAGCACATTCAAAACCATGAAGTTGTATCCCTGACTGGAAGAGCAAGAACTCCTGAACTGTGCAACCTCTTCTCTTCCCCACACAGTCCACTGAGGCAGCACAAAGGACTGGATCCCATTAGACCTGTCTAACTGGTTTGCAGCTTACACCACGGGCTACCTATCCACACTTCACTCAGACACTACCAGCTCCATTTGAGGTTAAAATCCCATGAAAATTTTTGAATTGTAAACTACTTCATCTTTGCCTTCTTTTGTATTTGCGTGTGTAAGAATCTTCTCTTTACTAAGTTATCTCGAAGTAAACTTGACTGTGGGTTAGGAAGTAGGTGCTTGCAGGTTAAAAGGTTATCTGAACAAATCCCAATACTTAACCCTCACTTCTGTAGTAAATCCATAGCAACTTTCTCTGTAGCACTGAAGACTCCTGCGGAAGAGGGAGTAAAACCAGTACCAAAAAGCATGCAGCAAGAGTGACATTTGAAGAGGAAGTGGTAAAGCTATCACCCAAAGTCCTCTGAAAGCAGTACTTTCTTAAAGAGGTTACAGAAGGAAAGAGCCTGTCACCCTCACACGCATTTTTCACTGAAAAGCTTTCTGTACTGCTCATAACATTGTTATATTGGAAGAGCAAACTTTTGATTTTGCTTCTCAATGCATGTATTTAAATACAAAACTAGACGCCCGGGAAGTTTGCTATGACTCCAGAAGGAGTCAGAGCAACACAGCGTGACAGCGCACAGATTAGTGCTGTTCAGCCAGCTTGTTTCTAAAGGCAGTTGGCAATGCACGCACGCCACAGCACAGCAACTACTGAAGGTCCACCAGCGATGTGCACTACCAGTGATTAAAGTGCTGGGAATGAAGAAGTGACAGGAAGTTTAAAAAAAGGATTTGATTCTCTGATGTAAGACAATCGCTCAGGATACCCCAGAAGCAACAATCAGAGCAAAAAAACTGATCCAGAGGTCAGAAAATCATGGTGCTAGGCATTCTTATGGAGCCTTCATAGTGCCATTTACAAAGAGGTGTTTAATCACCATATCTGAGTAAACTAATCTGCGAGTCCCAAGGTCTCCTTTCTAGGTGAGCAGTTCCCCATCTAAGGAAACTACACATTTGCACCCCTGGCCATTCCTGGTAGAAGCATCAGCACCATGAATGCTGCCTCCAGGAGGCTGCCATAATTCTCTAGGTGCATTAGAGCTACTATACAAATCAAACTAGATAAAATCCTTTTTGGGGAGGTGTGTCCACTGATGAAAACCTTCTCATAAAGAGACTGCAACTTAATTCATCAGAAAGAATACAAGTGAGACAATTTGAAGTGATTCAAGCAAGGAAACGGGGAAAGCCACAACTCCAGGGTCCTTTTCTCAGCTTTGTTGTTCATATCTTTTATGATCTTCAGCAGGTCTTAAAACACTCAAGCTTTGGGCAATACCTGGGAGCCAATCTGATCCATCAACATGCAGAGACCAGCCAGGCAGTTTCTAATAAGGGACCTAGAATACTCCAAAGACTTTGGTTGCTTATTTTGGAGACATCTTAGCTATTAAGGAATGGAAGAAAGAGGGAGATAATGTTTTTGTTATACACATCAATAATTCAATGTCAAAATAGCAATAAAGACAGCTTTCAATTTAGCTACTAACTTATTGTACAAGAAGCTACAAGTAAAGTTTACCTTTGATTTACTTTCACAGTCTTCCTGTTCAGAAAAACAGACCTTATTTCAAAAAGAAGACTGGGACAATTCAACTTGGTCCCAGCAGAGCATGGTTAGTGGGCTTTTTGCTACTCTCCCCTCTTCTGTTTAGTCACGAAGGTATTATCATTGTCCAGTTCATCTTAGAAACCTGCCATTCTTTACTATCAATTACTCAAGCTTAAGTTCTGGTCCAATGAATCACTCAGGTTTACAAACACAAGGGAAGTTAAGTGACTAGCCAGTGAGTCACTGCTGTCACTCTTAAGACCTATCTTGTTTGATTCCCTCAGCATCATGGTCAGTGAAAACTGTACACATCTCCGCTAAACCGGCATGGCAGTGCTCTGTGGCCTCTGGGCATATGATTACACGAAATATCAATCAAAGGAAATGTCTGTCCATTGTCCTCTACGAGGTCCAGTGGTCCTCCTGCTGCCAATTCATTACTTCGGCTCTCTCATACGCTAATTAGTATTATTTCTATGTCAGACTTTCTCCCTGTGCAGAGTGTCCCCTTCTGTATTCTCATCTCCCCTCCATTACTATCCAATAGTAATTACTATTGCTGTTGTTGCAGAGAACTGTTCTGTTCCCAATAAGCAGCTACATGAAAATTACTGATAGCAATGACTGAATGCACAGTAAGGCTCTGCTCAGGAAGGGATGGAAAGCACTCACAGGTTATATGAAATACAAGGAAGTAGGGTCCAGTAACATCCAGAATGTCCTTCTCCAGAACTAGCCTAGCAGTGTTCCCAAGTAATAGAAACATTTGTGGATGTGAAGCAATAATCGAGTTTTATCTCAGGTTTAAACTCGTAATCTGATCAGCTGCAGGAGCTGGAAGAAAGAAAACTCTGCCACGTGTCAGGGCCTGGCAATATATTCATATGGGGAACAAGAACAAACATTCTGCTGTATCAGATGTTCCTCTGCATAAAAGATCTGATTTATCAGGACCAATAACCTGACCCAGTATCAGGAATTCTGCAGTCTTAATCCAGGGGGTGGCTTTTCTCACTGGAACATTCTCCTTTTTATATAAAATCACTCCTCAAGGAGAAAACTTGGACTCTGCCCAGCAAGATACAAGAAAGAACTCTGCTCCAAAGCTTCGGAAAGTAACATCAGGCATGCAGTGTATTTAACAGACCTATAAAATACTGCGTCCTTGTAAAAAAGCAGCAAGAATAATTAATCATGGGAGTAGTTTAACTTGCACACAAATGATTTTTTACCAGTTGATGGTTTTATGTAAAAGTCATTTTTTCAAAACTAAGCTATAGGCAAACAGGCCGGATGCAGGAATTACTGAGTGAAGCTTCATGTAACAGACCTGACCAGAAGTCACAAAAATGGCTATGTACTTAAAACTGAAGTTCAAAAAATTTTACATTGTTTTTAACATAGTATACAAATCCACACAATTGTAAAATATATCAACATCTTATCTCAGTAGTGAAGGAACTTGATTTCTGTCTAAAAGATCCCACACAGTTCTCATTTTCAGTGTCACTAAGGATCCCAATAAAAATAAACGGCTAAGAGATCTACTCTGTCAGAATACAAACTGGAAGAACCTATTCTCTCATATCCATGCCTTGAATTGTCCTTCCGGCGTTAGGCTAACTCAAAACCTACTTTCCAGCTAGCTAGCAAGAGCCCCAATTAGGCGGTTTGACGAGGAGCATTCTGTGCCAGTTTTTGACGTCAGTAATGGACCAGTGTAGGTGTTGCTTTGCAACAACGAAAAGCCCGGCTCACACTACCTAATTAATAGCTTCAAGCTGTTAAAACATAAATATATTTTTAAAAAGCACCCTCTGGAGCGAGGAGACAGCCCTCTGAGGCATCACGTATGGCTTCAAGAGAACAAATTTGAAGCCACAGATGAGCTACTCTGTAATTCTGAAAATTATCTCTCTAAGGCCAATGGTTACAAGTCCTCAGAGATGGATTTGGTAGCACTGGAAATCAAACTCACCTCCTTCAAGTTCTTCTAAATTCTTGGGCTTTGTTGAGGACTGAGCCCTTAAACCAACAGCCAGAGCAGCTCAGATCCTTCCTCAGGTCACAGGTTTATGGCAAAACAGCATGCAGGCTGCCTGCAGTAGGAAGAGAGGAAAAACTGCTGGGAAGCAGAATACAAAGTTTGGCATTAACTTTTAGGAAAAGAAATCTACTAAATTACATTTGAAACTGCTGATCAAACCCCATTTCATTTCTGAAATATCTTCCCTAATTGGTATTGTTTTGCTTTCCGCTCCCAACAAAACAAACCTGGTCCAATTAAATCCAGTCCTATTACCAGCTAGTGTAATTTTCCCTAAGGGAAGTAGGAAGTATCCTTCCTCCTGTCAAAGCTGAATTCATCTCAGTGGGCTCTTCACCTGCTAATCATCAGATCTTTAGTGATGAATAAGTGGAGCAATTACCATCTGATGGCTGTTACATTAGTGTAATTGCTGAGACTTAGCAGAGCTGTGGATGAACAGCTCACCGAGCACAGGCAAGTGCCACATTTTTGCTCTCTTTCTCACTGGGTATTTATTTACCACAGCATTTACATGCCTCATAGTTTCATTGAATTTCTCACAACTCCTGAGGTAGAGGAGCTCTATTTGAGACATTTTAGTGGTGGAGCACTGCGACAGAGAGGATAATATTTTCAAATGTGTCTAAATGACCTAAGAGGCTAGACTGTAATCACTCTGGAGCTCAACACTGAAAATCACTGGAATTTGGGCTTTAAGTAGCTTGCCTTGTTACGGGGTGCAGTGTAAGCGTGCAGTGCTTTGCTGCCGGGGGTGACCCGCAGCTCAGACAGGGGCGTGCAGACAGGTTCCTTCACAGTGCCACAATGGAGGGAAATGGTTAAATACTCAACAAGGGATCTAGAAAGCCATCTAAACCTAAGCTAGCCAGCAGGAAATGCAGAGAGGGGAGGTATGGTTCAAGCCCTAAAGCAGTTAGACACTTCTGAGTTTTCCCTTGAAAACCCCCACCTGGCTTGCAGCACGTAAGACAAGTTATCTTTTCCTCCAGAAAAATGGCTTTCCCCACACCCCACTAGCTGGATTACACCACCTTGCCCCGCCAGGTTTGGAGGAGGAGCTGGAATCCAGGTCAGCTGTGTCTCAGGGAAGCACCTCAGCTCCCAGACCAGGCAGTCAATGGTCCAGTAAGCCCCGACACCTACAGAGGTAACTGCAACAGCAGAGACTTAACACCCCACACACGGGCTGAAACAAACAGCCAGGACACCCAAAGAGACGACTTCTTCTCCAGGTCGTGTGGAAGAGAATCTTTGATGGACCCTCTCTCTCCACTTGATTGACAAGATAAAAGAGAGCCCATAAAGCTAACCACAAAAGGTCTCAATATCTTTCTTTTGGGAGGTGTTGGGGTGGAGGGGAGGTAGGCTTTCATTTAAGCAAGAGATTGATATCTCTAGATCAGCTTCCATGGGCAAGTTGGAGAAAGACAAGGTCTTGTCTGAGAATCCTCCCAGGCCTTGGGCATGAACTGATGAACTGCTTCAGGAATTCAGCAGTTATGTTCATGTCTGCTGACAGAAATTTAGGTATCCGTCGCTTTTAGGTACCTACAAGATTAGGCAAGATTTTTCAGTTGCTGGTGGTACCTGACAACTGGATTTGGGTGCCTAACAACTGACTTGCACACATTCACAGAGAAAGAAAACGGTTGCTCAACAATTTGAGACCAGGTGGCTGGAGCTGGGCGCTACCACTGCCCTGTTCTTCTCTGAACAAATGACCAGCCTGATCCATTTGCCAGAAGCCAAAAATACAATCCAGATCTGCATTAGCTGAAATAACAGGCAACTCTTTTCCTGAACGTGCTTTTCAAATAATTTAATTTTCTAAAACATATATTCATTCAAAATCAAAGGAAAACTTAACAATAAGGAGATCTTGCTCATCCATCCTCAAATTAAGCTTCAGGCTTCAGCTACCTGTGACTACAGCTTGTCAACCAGCCCTCCTTTTTACCCTCTAACTGCCAAATGGAGCAATGGTCTATAAAAATCTCTACAAGCCTGGAATACCTCGGGAACCCATTTTTAGTAACATTCAGCATCATATGAATATTCATTTTGCTGGCATTTCTCTTAACAGCCATGCACATGGTGCAGTAATTTCCTGTCCATGCGCAAGACCCATATATAGGGCTTCATTGGTGGTCTGCAGTGCATTACTTTTCATTAACGGTAAGCTGATATGATCTCTGATACAGAGATCTAAAATAGCTCACCAGAGGGAGAATGCTTTATGAATGTAGGAAGAGATGTAAACAGAGCAAAAGACTACTATTTCTTAAATTTCTTCTGATTTTGATCATCACAGTGAACCCAGGATTACCTTGAGATGAGCTTCAAACATATCTAGTGAAGCCAATGAGGTTATCCCAGAAATTAATTCACTCTACTAGTTTCATATGTATTTTAAAAGAAGCTATGGCTAAATAAGCAGCATATGAAAAGCCAGTCATTCTTACATAAACATGTGATTTTCTTCATATGCACAAGAAAATGTGTGGAACTGTGTTTTTGCTGTTCATGAATTTGGACCTAAAATGTTTTGTCACCACAAACAAGGGATAATCCTGCTCTGTCCTGCAGTGTGACATGCTAGTACAAGGACAGAGAGACAGCTGGAAAACGTTATGTATTTCTGATTTGCCAGAAACAAAAAGGTCTCATACAGCACTGAGTTGGAGGAAACAACCCACGCAGAATAGGCTTGTACTGAATCCAGGTAAGATCTACACAGCTTCCACTGTAGCACTGAATAAAGGCAACAGCGTGGCGCTAGTGCTAGCGGTGCTGATCAGCATGCTGCTTCTACAGGACACAAAAAAGTCATCTGCAGTCATCTGGTAATTCCCAGAAAGACAAGAGTGCTGACTGTTTTGAGAGTCCTGATCCTACCTGAAGCCAGTACTTCTAATCTGTTTATGTTTTCCTTCCTCACTGTCTAATTGGCATTGTTACTGTGATTCCTTCTCAGCCATTCTGCCAAAGAATCATTCCATTCAAGGACGTTTCAGGTAATCAACTCCATTGGCCCCAAGGCTTAACTCATAAAGTCTCCACAAACTACCTCAACTAAATGAGTGAAGATAGTATTTGCTTTAGTAATCAAGTTAGGTGCAGTATGTCTGGAACCAAGGATGCTTGTTTTTTCCACCAGGCACTACAGGCTCTCCACAGACAGGACCCTGAAAACCCTGACCACTTACTTCATCCTTCCCAACAGCCTCCAAGAGCACGATGGGACTCGGGGACAGGGGAACCCAGAGACCGTGAAAACTGAGCAACACCCAGATCGCTCTGCCAGACCCAACACACGCTGCTGCTGCGACATAAAGCCCAGGAGATCTTTGGATGAGAGACATCAGAGAAGCGCTGGCTGCATGTCATTAATGTAGACAGGCTTGACTGAATGACCAACACATTTGGAGTGACATGTGGCAGCTTACATGGCACTTTGCTATGAGGGCTGATGCCAGGGATTTGGATTAATCATGATGTTTAATTTGGATTAATCGTGATGTTTTTCAGTCCAAAGTAAAAGTTGAGATGATCTGAAGCAAAATCCAGACACTGAAAAAGATCAGCTGTCTCACTTTAAAGGTTTTCTTTGATGTGAATTTCTTAGGATGATATACCATGGCTATTAGGTGTTCCTATTCTCCAGCTTTTCCATGATGGCTTTGAATATTTAGGGATCCCAGCACTCCCTAAAGCTTCCTTAAAACACTGGGCTGCTCCGAGGAGCCCCACTTGTGTTTTTCTCCTCGTGAAGACCAGGCTCCTCCCTAGGTATCTCTTAGGAGGCACAGGCTTTGCAGCTGTATGTTGAGCTGTATGCATGATTTGGGAGAAAACATATATCCTTGCTCAAAGAACTTTAACCCTTGCAAAACCAAGTACTGGACGGGATTTATAAAATACATCCCTGTTACTACAAGACAAATCGTACTGGTTCACACCATATTAATTCTACAGCTCTGAAATTAACTCAATATAAGCAGTTTCTCCAGGCAAGGCAGGTGCAGACATAACTTTGCACTTCATTATTGGAAATTCAATGCCATCTCTAAATTTGTTTATGCCCTACCAAATTAATTAAACAAATCCAAGAAGTTAATTTCAGTTACTCTGGTCCAAATTAAGCAAGAACTTTGAGCACCTTTCACTGCTTTCATGAAACTGTTAGCGGTGTAAAGTTCTATGTGTGCATTAAGTGTCTTGCTAGATGAGGCTCCATCAGCAGGGTTTTCATTTAACGAACCTTGCAGAGGACAAACCTCGGTTTCCCCGGGCAGAGGTGCACACGACCCAGTACTGAATGAACTGGTTGGTCTGACGTTTGGAGCACATCTTTTACATTTTGTAGTATGAGGTTCTCATTCTTGTATCACCTTATCACTCATATGACTTTCCAGAGCAGGCAGCTCTGCAGCCACCCATGCTGCCGATACAGAAGTTGCTAATTGTGGCTTATTTGTTCATGTGCAAAATCTGCTGGGGACAGGAAAGGCAGGACAGTCCCTTTGATAACAAAATACCTCCAGTAATAAGGGGTTTCGATACAATTTCTCACTTTAAGTTGTTAACTTGGCTTATCACCTGCCAGAGCCTCAGTTCACACCTCTTCTGACTAAGGCACAGGGCTCACCAGTGCTACAATAAATACTGCCTAATTCTCCCCCATTCAGTAATCATTAAGTTGCCAATTCACTCCTCTTCTGATCTCTGGGTTTCAAAATAACATTACTTTATACTTCAGCTGGAGATGCCCAAACACTATACCGTATTATCTTTCTCTCCCACAGATGGAAATAGTAAAACTCGAGAAAAATCAAGTAACTCCATGAAGAACACAGCTGATGAACGTCGTGCCAGGTCTGCCTCCCAGCCCACTGCTCTACCAGCCTCGTGTGACAGGAAGAAAAGCGGGGAGGTCTCAATACCCCAGACCATCGCTCTCTCTGCCGCGCTGCCCGGCACTCCCGTTCTCTTCCTCTGGCGCGCTAGAAGGCTGGCACTGCAGTTTCAAGCTGCTGCGAGGGTAAACTGAACCGTGCCAGCCCCTCACCACCAGCACAGGGGGGAAGCCGCTCTTGCAAGCTGTCTGCCTGACAGCGGTTTGCAAACACACAGTCATTTCAATCCGTCACAGTCCGTGCTAAAATCTCCTCCAGCCCCAGCTGAAATCTGGCTTGCTACAGCGCATCTCGTCCCAACACAGTGCATCCTTCTCACACCATCTTAGAGCCAACCAAGGATTCACTGGCTTGATTTTCACTTTTGAAATTCAGGACTGTTCACCAAAGGACTCCAGAGACTTTCTGGAGAAAATTCTGATCCCTGCAAAACAGGGGAATGGTGGTACAAAAGCAGTCCGAAAGTGACAACTGAACTTTGGAGAAAGGAAAGGACTTGGCTGAGTTGTTTGAGGTTCTTGAGGTTTTTGTTTGTTTGCTTGCTTTGCTATCTATAGTCAAACAACATTTTTGGAAAAATCATACATTTCTGAAAGATTTGTCACCCGAGTTGCTTTATTTAGGTATGAACTGAAAGAATACATCCAGCTGACTAACAGGTCACGTTCAAAAAAATCCAAACACCAAAAAAAGCCAGAAACCCAGAACCTTCCCATGTGGAAAGCTAGTAACAAAAATTAAAAGAAAACCCCAATTCATCACATAAAGATCCAAACCATGCTTTTTAAAACAAACTTGCAAATTATGCTTAACTGACTCTTCCAAAGTGCCACAGCAAGTCAGTGGCAAACTAGCCATACAGCTGCTGTGCACAGTCATGTCCCTATTCTGAGGTACATGATGATGCAAAATTCAGATGATTATAAAAAAATTTATATTCATCCTGTAGTCCTAATTATAGGATAAGTTATTGGTTTTAGTGAGTTAAGTTTATTGTAAATGTTCTTCAGTTATGTGCCAATATTATGAGAAAAACAATTTACTCCAGTATAATATTAGGGCACTTTCTTTAGTTGGACCATTGCTATTTCCATCATTCTGTTGATTAACTCTGAAGAGCAAGAGTGAAGAAAAACACAGTATCCTCTGGGATACGGCCTGCTATTTGAAGCGTGCCTTCCAAATGGACAGACCCAATTCACCCAGCCTGCAAAACCTTCCAGACAAATGGTCAGCAACGTCCTTCTTCAGGTAGGTACTAAACCAGCCATGAAATCGATGCTGCCAGCTCATCAGGAACTGCTATTGTCTGTAAACGAGTCTAACATCTACCCCACAGGTACCTTCTTGCTTTAACTGAATGTTTCTTTTTTGGTGACCCAATTCAGTTTCTTGGCTCTGGGAAAGGGGGTTCATAATGGACATGAAAATACAACTCTGGTTTTGTCTTGAAGGCAGTTTGTCCTTTTTTTCTCTCCTACTAAAACACAGGTCCGATATTGTCTACATGCAAAAAATATATTGGCTGTGTGGACAAATGAGAGTATGTATGCTTCTACCAGTCTGACAACACGCACTGACTCCCACAGAACAGCATGGCAAGAGTTCCTTTTTCCACCTACATTTGTGACACTACATCCCAGCTTTATGCAGCACCAACTACCAACATATCTATGGTCTGCTTCTACAGAAAGAGATAGAAATGAGATAATACACAGTTGAAACCCAGGGTTTTTTTTATTTCATAGTCACTCAGGCTTTAAAATATACAGGATCTTTCTATAACCAAGGGTTGATTAAAGAATGAGAATTAAAATACTTAGATTCTACAGAAACTGTTCTGAGTTTTCCCAGGGTCAGCTCTGTTCTGTCCCATAAAGTGCTGAGCAGACGCTGTCACCGCAGTGCATCACCATGTTCCCACTGAAAGCAATTGCAAAATTCTCACAAGAGTTCAAAAAATACAGCGATTTCAGTGGCAGCTGAGGACACTCAGACACACACAGCTGAGTCTGCACGTTTCAGTTCACATGGGAGGACTATCCTCTAATTCACTGTATGGGACCCTTCTCAAGATAAGATCTTAACAAAAATGCTAATGCAGTTATATGTATCACACTGCCAGTGTGCCTCCCACATAGGAGGGTTTGTCCTGAATCCTTAGGCAAAAATTTCTCCTTACACCCACTGTCACACACTGTGCCATGCAGTGCTGGTCTAAATGGTTTTGCTTCTGACATCATAAAGGTAACATCTCCACCTATTTAAACTGAAAGATGCTTCAGCTCTACATTTACAGAGCACGTCAGGAGTTTTTAGGAGGAAAGCTGCAAGAGAAGCGTGGTATTATTCCAAGAAATAGTCTTGCATGGGTATTAGACAAACAGATGTCTCCAGCTACTGTAGGACCTGGCCACTGGCAGGAAATAATTCTGTGAGTGGTGCTTGGACGGATTTCAAGAGCTGAAGCATAGCAGGCTGATTACCGGTTCTCACCTTTCAATCTGAGACCAACTGGGAAAGGTCAGAGCTGCTGCTGATAGGCCAGACGTATGGAATTAATTCAAGTGTCTGGCAAACACCTTCACCAAAATATGCTGAAAATTCTGCTATTAAAGTAGCTCAGCAAGCTGAGCTCGTTATCCCACTTCAATCACAGAGCTCTCCCTTGCTATAGGCGTTGTTGCAGCACGGAACTAAGCAAAATCTGTAAATTCGATGTGAGCAGAAAGACACACAGCCCGGGACTTGCCCTGCTGGGGTTCCCTGCTGCTGCCGGGAGCTGTGCGAGCCAGGTCAGCACTGTGCTCTGCAGGCCCGCCACCTGTGAGCAGGATGCTCTGTGCTGCGCTAGCTGGCAAACCACACTAACATTATCTACAACTTAGAAAATACTGCGGTAAAGGTGTAGTGTCACGGGCTACTTCAGCAGTCGCCAGGCAAATAACACATGGGGATATGCAGTTTGCGCAGCCACCATCACACCCTGTATCGCGGCACTGTCACCGCACTGAAAAGATCTTGCAGGGTGCCAGCTATGGTTTAGAAGAAGACGTAAACGTCCCCAAGTGGTTCTCTCTGCTTTAGCTTATATTTAAGTTCTCATCAAAGAAGCCATTTCACAGAAACTTTCTCCAGTATGTTTATGACCCAAATTCCATGGGTTTAATTCTATATTTTCAGGCTTGAATCACAAGTTAAAAATAAACTGATGGAATAAAACCCACACCTTCCCTCTCTGAGGCGCACTCTCACACACATACTTCTCATCTGAAAGCAAAGCGATGCTTCAGAAGGCTTAATGGCAAGAGCAGTGCTTCAGGCATCCTGCTTGTTATTAAAATGTCACAGCGGAATCAGAACCTACGTAGGAAAACGAAAACAAACAGTGCTGTTGCCAGTATGCGCTGCAACTGCGGAAGAACAAGCTGCAGGGACAAGTTGTGTTTACATTTATAAATCAAATGCTGGGAAAAGGTAAAGACTGAGGGATTTGAAGAAGAGAGGAGGAGGGAAAGTAGTGCCTCTGCAGCTTCATGCAGTCCACACTTTGTCATACTGATGCAGTCACAGTCCTGGAAGATATTTAGGCTGGCCTGTCTCTCTCTGTGTCTCCTGAAAAAAAACATTTAGCAGCTAGTTTTTATTTAAAAATCAATTCTAGTGCTGGAAACACGCCAAAGACAATAGCCAGAAGATCAAGGAAATTCAGTACTTTTTATAACAAGGTAAAAAAAAAGGAAACGGCCACCCATGGTTTGCCACCCAAAGGCAAATGAATTCTCATAGCAGTCACGGCTCGCGTGCCGTGTCAGTGCTCAGCTGGCAGAGCACCTTGACTGCTCAGCCAAAACCTGTGCAGCCCAACTCACGCAGAGGAACACCTCTGCGCTGAGCACAGCACCGGCACCCCGAGGGGCTGCAGGGGCGCGAGGGGGGCTGCCGGCCACACACGCACCCTGGGACCCTGCGGCCGGGGCTGGTCCCCTGTGGTTTCCTGGAGGCCCACGGACTCCGTTCGGTTCATGCTCCTCAAGGAAGGCAGGGAGAGCAGAAACATGCCCAGACCCGCGGCCTCCACGGGAAGTTCTGGTTACAGCTGCCTATGTCCTGTCCATCGGGACAAACATCTGCCTCTCTCTCCTCACAGCCAGGTGTCACACACAGCCCCGCTCTCCCGCCAGGAATGTCTCCTGGGCGGCAGGCACAGGCCGCAGCCGCTTCATCGACGAGCCTGGGCAGGAACAAGCGGCCGGCGCAGGGGCCACGGCCGAACTGGGCCGAGCTCCTCCCTCGCCGCCCGGGGCCAGGCCGGTCCCCACCCCCCCGGTCTCGCCCCCACACCGCCCGGGCCGGGCAGATCCCCCCCCTTTCCCCGCCCGGGGCCGGGCGCCACCTCCCGCCCGGAGCGAGCAGCGGGGGACGCCGCCATCGAGCAGCAGGTGGCGGTGCCGCGCTGCCACCAGTGCGCAGGCGCGGGCGCGGCGGCCGGCCCGGAAGCGGAAGGGGCGGGCGAGCGGCGGCGGCGCGTGGTGCCGGTTCGGCGGCGGGAGGGCCCGGCGCTGCGCGGCCCGGTGCGGCGGTCACCGTCCGGCGGCCGGGCATGGCGGAAGCGGCCGGCGGTGCGGGGGCGGGCACGGCGGCGGGTCAGGAGGCGGGTCAGGATCCAGCCCCGGCCGAGGAGGGCGGGGAGCTCGCGGCCGTTATCGGCGCCACCGTGCCCACCGGGTTCGAGCTAACGGCGGCCGAGGAGGTGCAGGAGAAGCTGGGATCTGCCTCCAGGATCAGCAGGGACCGGGGGAAGATCTACTTCGAGGTCCCGGCCAGGGGCCTGCCGCAGGTCCGCGCGGGCTCCCCGCTCCGCTCCCCGCTCCGCCGGCGGGGCCGCGGCTGGCGCCGGGCGGGCTGGCTGCGACTAGAGCAGCGGTGGTTTTAGTGCACGGGGCGGGATCCTAGCCCATCGTGAGCGAAATGCTTTCGGTTTAAAGGCGATCGGTATGAAAAACACGTCAAAATTCCGCTTTGGCCATCTTGGCTTCAAGAGCTGTATCCAGATTTATTTTGTTTTTGCAAGGGTAGGTGAAGTCAAAGATGGAGAGTTTAAATCCGTGCAGAGAACTCTTCCTTCTGGCTCTGCGCGTAAAGTGATAACCCCCATGTAAACAAAAAACGTGGAAAAGCGTGGTCTCTTAACTCTAGCTGTAAGACAACAAAATTCTAATTAAATAAACACAGTCCCCTAGACATACACGGTTAGTAATGTGCCACCGTGGTTTCTTATTTCTTCTAGGTCCATCGGCTAAGGTCAGTGGATAATTTATTTGTTGTTGTTCAGGAGTTCAAAGAGTACCAGTTTAAAGAAAATAAGGTGAGTTACTCATTTTTCAGTCAGTTCTGGTTTTTTGGAGTGCTGGTTTTTTTGTTGTTTTTTTTTTTTTAATTTAAGACTAATTTCAGAAAGTATTCCTTTGCACAAACAACTTATCTTTTCACTTCGTTTCATTTGTGATATCCCATATCCTCGTTGCTGGCTTGTAAAATGGAAGTGCAGTTGTGTTGTCTGACACATTTCTTCAGCTAAATATGTTGCCTAAGCAAAATCTAGGATGAGAGCTGACACCATGCGTGTAGGTCGCACTTAGACACAGGACAGTAAAGTGTCACTTTGGTCGCTTAATTTAGCATTAGCTGTTTATTTGACAAGATAAATGGTGAAATACTATGGGTCCTGTGACTTGAAATGCAATTCAGTTTAGTTATGGCAAAAATAGCACAGAAAGCTGTAAGCTTTGCTTAAATGTGTAGTGGGTTACATGTTTAGAAAACTAATTTGAGAGACTTAAAAAAGGGATAGTTTTTAAAGGGAGGGAATGACTTCAAAGCACAACTTGTTTTGTCTTTTAAAGGAAGATGCTCTAAAGGATTTGGAAGATTTGGTTAAAAAACTGCCTTGGACCGATCCATTGAAAGTTTGGGAGCTGAACAACAGCTTAAAAAAGAAAAAGACTAAACGCAGAAAACATAATCTGCAGAGTACTGCAAGCAAAGAGAAGTTGAATGACGATGGAGAAGAGGAAGGAACAGATCAAAAAGATGCTAGTAAACAGGAGGACTGTGCCCAAAATGCTGCAGGGGTAGAACCCGCTAGCGGCCAGGACACAGAAGAGACACAAGGAGTGGCATCCCGAAATGGGGAGGAGGAGGATGATAATGAACAATCAGATGCTAAAGACGAATCGCAGGCGGGTTCTGGGAGTGAGACCAAGGCTGGTGATGGTAAGACAGGCGAAGGAGACGCGAAGGTGCTGAAGTTCCGTGTTACGTGCAACAGAGCAGGAGACAAGCACAGTTTCACATCAAATGAGGCTGCAAGGGACTTCGGTGGAGCTGTGCAGGAGCACTTCCAGTGGAAGGCTGACATGACTAACTTTGATGTAGAGGTATAGTGTTGTGCCATGGAAATACCTACATTTCTATTGTAAAAATTCTTCTTTCTTAATTCTGATGCTTAGAGATCTCCAAACTGCCGTCAAAAGATGACTCTGGAACTAAAAATTGGTAATGGTGAAGTCACGGCCTCAGAAGCTTTCATTTAATTGGCACGTTATGTGCATCCTCAGACCCCGCCACTTGCTAGTGCTTTGGCTGTCCACAATAATAATCTCTTTTGTGGCCCAGTGTGGGCACCTCTTCTCTTCCTCGGGTCCCTCTATTGCTCTGCAGACACTGTTGTCTTCTCCTCAGGTTAACCAATTAACATCACTACACCCAGTACAGCTGAGCTGGTGCTCAAAAGCTTTCCCCTGTCCCTCAACTACAGCAAAAGCTCTGGTACCGAGTGTTACCTCCTCCTATAGCCTTTGGTCTCACTCAGGTGCCTTCTGCTTTACTTCTACCCTCATTAAATCTTTCCTTAATCCATTTTTTTATATGACAGAAGATTAGGGGACACAAAGGGTTAACGTTAACTGTCCAGTGTTTATTTCTTATCATAGGGAAAGCAGAGATTTGGAAAGGACATCTAACAGAGGTGCTCCATCCATGATGCAGGACCACTGTTTTTCAGGGGCAGAAAAACTTCTTGCAAGTTTATTAAGGGCTGGCCCACTGTCCTGTAACAAGATTTTCACCTTCCAAATTGATACGGTAGAGGGGACCACAAATATGATTTTTATTGCTGCTTTACAAATGTTTTGCTGTGACTTGCAGGACTCACCCTATTCCCCCCATACTTATAAAACAAAACTTTTAAACAGTCAGCTTAACGGTTATAGCACTTTTTGAAGTCTTGTGTAAAACATTCTCTGTGAACAAGGAAATGCTTGTTCTTGTTCTGTGTGAAGAAGAAAATGTGTGAATGCTCTCCTGAATTTTGTCCGTTGTTGCCATTAAAATGGTGCATTGCTTTTCTTACAAGAATGCTCTTTTATACTTACTTCCTGGGTTTTAAATTACCATCTAAGATTCTCATTTACCAGGTATGCCATGGAAAAATTCTATTACTCCTAAAATTTAGTTTTTTCTTTAGGTTCTTCTGAATATTCACAATAATGAAGTAGTTGTGGGCATTGCATTAACTGAAGAGAGCCTTCACAGAAGAAATATTACACATTTCGGACCCACAACTCTCCGTTCAACTCTTGCGTATGGCATGCTTAGGTCAGTGTGATTGGGTAATATTATATTATTCTCAGTTAACAATTCATTTTGTTTCAGAAATTAGATCCTTTTCTCCCCCACTGCTTCCTCAAAAGCCATTTCTGTTAATTCTTAAAAAAAAGAAAAAGGACAAAAAAAAAAGCATAGTTGCTGAAACAGTGTACTTTGTAATCAACAGTGGATGTTTTCCAGCTTAGTAAACATTTGCCGTGATCCATTAGCTAGTTTTCAAAATACTGTATCACATTCTTGAAAGTATTTCACTATATTGGTGCTTATAAAATGCCAATTAACGAATGGAAAAAATAATCACATAGAAGGTTTTTTTTTTAGTTAGAAGGGTAGAATCAGAGTGATTAAAATAGTTCAGTTTTCCTTCCGTTCAGAAATTCACATTAAGACTTTTCTCACCATATCTTTTTGGGTTTTTTTTCCTGTTCAGACTCTGTGATCCACAGCCAACGGATATCATAGTTGATCCCATGTGTGGTACAGGTGCAATACCAATAGAGGTGATTCTTCCTTTATTTTTTAACTTAATAAAACTTGACAGAATCTGCAACTGAATAATACGTGTAAGTTTTCTTGGTAATTAACTGAATAGCCAACTCCAAAAGTATCTCACCAGCTCTTAAACAGATACAAATACACTTTTTGTAAATGACCTCATTTTCCTTCCCAAAGCTGTAGCTGAAGAAACTAAATCCAAAAGTATTTTGAGTTTTTAAGATGCATCATAGCTATAGCAGATATCTGTTACAGAAGTTTAAAATCATTGATGTCCACTTCCAGTTGCTTTGTTGTATTCTGTCATATTTGAGTAATTCTTCTGCTTGTTTGTTTTGGTGTTTGGTGTTTTTTTTAAATTAAGCAATGTTGATGCTGATGTTGCTTATTATCAATATTTGCCCCTAGGGAGCTACAGAATGGCCTAGCTGCTACCATATTGCTGGTGATAACAACCCACAAGCTGTAAAGAGAGCAGCAAACAACATCTGTTCTTTACTAAAGAAAAACGAGAATAAGGAAAGGTGAGAAGAGTGCCAATGATTTTCTTTTCTTGTAGCATTGTATGTAAAGAAGTCCATTTTGCATTGATGCATTTGACTGTCTTGCTTATATTTTCCTATTTATTCTTTTGCTAATGTTATAGAACTCCTCAATTTAAAAATACTTCTTAGTAAACTATGTCTGAGATAAACGTCTTTGCACTTGCAGCAGTACTTCCCTGGGCATACCCTTAGACATCATTCAGTGGGATATCTGCAATCTCCCTTTGCGGACTGGTTCTGTGGATATTATTGTGACAGACATGCCATTTGGAAAAAGGTGAGGTATCACTGGTAAAGTTACCGCCCTTAACTGGCGCTACTGAATGTGCTTGCCTGTCTAGGGTTAGGGTTCTCTCTGGTTAGTTATTTAACTGGGCCTAATTAAGAAGTATTGATGTATTCTATATTAAAAATGCAGGTTGAAATTAATAGTAAATGTGGTCCTGAATAAGCTAATCCATGTCTGAAAGACCAGCTACACTTAGCTGTTTCTCGATGATCACAAAGGGGATCTTAAATTATTTTGCAGGATAGGGTCAAAGAAAAAGAACTGGGATCTCTATCCAGCCTGCCTTATGGAGATGGGCCGGATCTGCACACCAGGGACAGGCAGGGCCGTGCTGCTTACGCAGGACAAGAAATGCTTTGCCAAGGTATGTTCTGTGAGAGAAAATCAAACCTATTTACAAGTGAAAATATATTGAGAAAAAAATAGTAAACTGACTTCATTACAGAAGATGATCTATTTTTAGAGCACTAATTAGTAGAATTTAAGCACAGTTTTGGACCTGAAGAGTCATTTGACATTGCCATCAGATGTGATTTAGAATAATCAAAAATAATCTCTAAAGCAAATTTACCCTTATTATCTTACCTTGAAGCCCCAGCACTCTTTGGTTGTTTTTTCGGATTGTAGGCCTTGTCACGAATGGGACACATCTGGCGCAAAGGTCAGACTGTATGGGTGAACGTAGGGGGACTTCATGCTGCAGTGTATCTTCTGAAGCGCACCTGGGAAAGAGCAGAAGAAAAAAGATCATTCTGGTAACCTGCATGGAAGAAGACAAAGAGACACCTCCAGAATTTGTTGAATAGCAGTCTGGTAAAGCAGACACCCGAGAGCATAGGTCTGTCAACTCCTAAGAAAAAAATAAACAACCTATGTAGAATTGTTTAATACAAATATTAAACCGGGGATCAACTTGAGAGCTACCAGTTGTACTATGTGTTCTGAAAACTTGTTATTTAAATAATTTCTGTTCTCCCTGCCACCCAAACTGATATTCAGTAGTGGAATTAGTAACGCTTTCCTTTGCCTGAGTCTTCTCTACCATGTCCAGTGTAGATTTCAGTTAAATGTTTATTTCCTCTGCTTATAGTAGAAAATATGTTGATGCAGCTTTGGAGGTAACAGTGAATGTATTCCCCAAACTGTAGAAATCATACATGTATCTTAAAATGACTGACAGGACTACCAAGACTGTCATCTTGAAGGGTTTAAAGGCAGTATCTCTTTAATGTAGGATTTTTCCAAATTGAAGTTTTCTAATTTATACCATCGCCCAAATGTAAGATAATAAACCAGTATCTGCTTTTTATGGTCTGATAAGCCAATGCCAATTAGTAAACAGTATGCTGATGCTACTGTTTTTCTTACCTGTTACCTCAGCTTAGTGTTAATTATTAGTAAATGTCTAATCTGTATTTATGTACCACTGTCATGGGTGAGGGAGGTAACACACAGCCTTAGCAAACTGTAGTTACTATTTGAGAACAGAGATACTTTCAGCAATTAAATTAAAAAGTTCATGTTTTCAGTGTCTACTGTAGACACATCAAGGTGGCAATACGTTTAAATTTATTAGGTGATTTAACTGCTGTAGTTCTGCTACAATAATTACAAAAATATATTACCTGTTGAATAACTTGAAGTTGAAAATATTTTTTTTTTCTGTAAATGTACTGTGATTTCTCAAACCTCTTACTCTTTGCTCATCAGAGGCTGAAAACACTAGTTACCAGTTTGCCAATTTCATTAAAGTGTATCCATGCTAAGTGTGTTAAGTGTTCAGAGTTGAATTAACAGGTATTAAAGTTTTAGAAGTTTTGCATATGAGATAAGTCTTAATTGTATTCTTTTTCTGGTCCATGTCCAGTAAAGGATAATGCAGCCCTTTATTTACTATACAGTTGTCTTTCTGGATGAAATAGTGCCAACAGCGTCCATTTAATTCTTTCCCATGCTGCATGGTTTCTATGACAGTGTCAAGGTGATGCACACTGTTGTTGCATGAGGTGGCTACCTAAATACTCTAATAATTTGTTAAAGGAATCACCCTGTTCTTTTACTAATGTTATTTTCCCTGGGTTCTGATAGCTTTGCTCTTGAAGAGTAGATAACCACTGACGTTTAGAGTTGCAAGTACTTTATTTCTCTAAAAACTTGCCTGTTATGGCCAAAGGCAGAGATACTAACGGAGCCAAATTTGATTCCTATTGCCATATGTTGCTAATAGTCACAGCTTGAGTTTCAAAACATGTAGATTTGCACTTCCCTTTGTCACCATGGAGTGCTGCTGTACTCTCAGTACTTCTGAAAATCAGGAGTTACCGAGGAGCCTAATTTTAGGCACTCATTTCTGAAACCTGGCATAAAAGCTTAGACTTGAACATGAAAAGAATCCATGCATGTAAGCTACTTGGGAATACCTGAAAGTCTTGGACACAATGCCTAAAGTTACGCATCTCCTTCATACTTCTATTTATAAATAAGAGCCTAAAAGTCTACTTTGGGGCATAAAGGTTTGAATGGGTCTTGCCTTGCTCCTGACAAACTTTTTTTGATGGAAGTTTTGATGTAATAGGTGTTTCCAAGAGAAGTTTTGGGTATGCAAAATTATATTCTTAAGATGAAGAAAGAGGGATACAGAGGAAGGAGTTCGTGCTTTTAGAGAAAATAATTCTGGTATTCAGAGTCATTTCCTCATGGTATCTTCAGAGACTGAGGATGCGACAGCCTTGTGTAACTTTCTAGTGACATTTTCCTCCTGATAACAGCTTCTTTCAAGGGCAGGAGTAACCTTGCCAAACACAATCACCACAAATTTTCCTGTTTCCTGCTCTAGTGAACTGTACAACTTAACCTTAGTCTTAAAATGCATTAATGCCTTGGTTTGTCAGTGTTGATTTTTATTTTTTTTTTAAGTAACAAGCGGTAGGACAAGAGGAAATGGCCTCAAGTTGTGCCAGGGGAGGTTTAGATGTGATATTAGGAAAAATTTATTCACTGAAGGCGTTATCAAGCATTGGAACAGGCTGCCCGGGGAAGGGATGGAGTCGCCATCCCTGGAGGTATTTAAAGGATGGTGCTGAGGGACATGGGTTAGTGGTGGGTTTGGCAGTGTCAGGTTGATGGTTGGACTCGATGATCTTAAAGGTCTCTTCCAACCTGGGTGATTCTGTGATTCTATGAAAACCAAACACAGTCACATTTTAAGAACTTACAGTGTGCATTTTGAGTTTGGGGTTTTTTTTCTTGAGTTAAAGATCAGTAAAACGCCAGTCATACCTTTGGGCCTGAAAGGCAGGTAGATGGATATGCATAACTCCGCTCTGTACTCCAAGTTGCACAATTTAACGCCGTTTCCACTCAATATTTCCCTTCTTTTTTTACGGGAGGTTGGTGCCAGACGCTGAGGAATAACAGGGGCTGAGTTTAGGGGGGGGGTTCCCTCAATTAAAGACAGATTAGGTTAATCCCCACACGCCTCAGAGAGGGCGGGCCCGGCGCGCGCTCCCCGCCACGGCGGCGCGGCGACGCGCATGCGCGAGGGGGGCGGGCCCGCCCCCCTCGCGCATGCGCGGCGACGCGCCGCCGTGGCGGGGAGCGGTTGCCGGGATGTCGCCGCCGGGCCCGCTCCTTCGTTCCGTCAACACCCGCGAACGCTCCGAAGTGGTCTTCAACAACCGCAGCCCCCGTTTCGTCCTCCCCATCTGGGTGGATTTCGAGGGCAGGCCGTGTTACTACCCGGTCCTGCAACCGCGTACCGGGCGGATCATGCACAGCTACCGGGGTGGGTACGGCCGGGCCGGGCTGAGGTAGGCCTCGCTCCCCGGTACCTTCTGGCGGGGGCGGTTTCTTCACCGTCCCCGTCCATCCTGATCGCCCAGCGGGGCAGTGGTGGCCTGTAAACAGGGAGAGGAGATCGGTCGCTGCCGGCAGCCCCTCAAAACTGCTCATTAAAATAAAATTAACGTCTGCTTTTCCATCTTGTTCTCTCCCAGGTCACCTCTGGCTGTTCCGGGATGCGGGGACAAACGATGGCCTCCTCGTCAACCAGCAGGAGCTGTTCGTAGCCGCTCCCAACGTGAATAAGGCAGACATCACGCTGCCAGGTAAACGGAACGGGACCGCGCGTGTCGTGGGAACCGGTGTGTTGGATCTCTTTGGACTTCAGTGTAAGGATCTAGTGAGAAATCAAGTGTTTGAATAATGAAATCTCATTATTCAAAAATGGGAAGAGATCGTGAGGGTTTCTAGACAGACCTCTGTCGCTGCGCTGTATTGATCAGAGCTATTGACAGACCTCTCATTTGTAGATGTCTCTGTTGGGTTTCGTAGGGCACCTCACAACGGGAAAAAAACAGTTCTTTTCCTCTCTTTCCAGAGAGTCTAGCACGTTGTGAATAACATTGCTGCATGTTATGTTCTGTATTCACGTACCTGGAGAAGTACTGTCTGTGTTGGAGGCAGCAGCTAATGAGAGCCCCTGTGACGAGATCCTGTGTGTGTTTTTATCCTCAGTGTTCACCCTGAAAGAGAGATGTCTCCAGGTTGTTCGCAGTCTGGTCAAACCAATGGACTACAGGAAACTGGACATTGTTCGATCATTATATGAAGACCTGGAAGATCATCCTGATATTAGGAAGGATCTTCAGCGTCTTTCTCTGGAGAGAAGTGAACTGTTGAGGAATGGAATTCCGAAATAACATCATTACTCACTCCAGACTCTATTTAAATAGCAAAGCACTGAGTTTAAGCACGGATAGTCACTGCGAAACATGCCAAGAGCTAACGTCTGTATTTTAAGTTTTGAAACATAAGCTCAGTTAAATTGTGGAAGACTTGCTGTGATGGTAAGTCAGATCTAAAAGACTAAACAGCACGTAGAAGCACATGGGGTTCCTGATGGTTCAGTTCTGTACTTTATTAAGTGTATTGCAAACAGATGACTCTAGAGGCCTTGCGTGGGTGAAGCTCAGTTTTATTTGGACTGTCTCAGGACACTGCATAGGGACATAGATCAGGTCATCTCTTTGGAGAATATGCATACAGATCAGCTTTCTTTGTATTACGAAGTAAATTACACCGAGGATTAATTTAATCCAGACTGTAATGATTATAGGCGGCAGACCAACACCAGTTTTGCTTGAATAATTTGTATTTGATGGATCACACTTAGCCTAGATTTGCCTGTGAATCACAAGGCATGGGGGTGTTTGTGTATGCGAGGGTTTCCACTACCACCTTCTGAGGACTTGACCCAAAATGTTATGTTGGTGGAAAGATGACGTGGGTAAATGCTTGGGGTTTTTGCTGCCTCTTACCTTTGCATTTATAAACGCATGTCATATCCACTCTGAGGCTGACACATTTTCACACAGACCATACCTTCAATGCCTTATTTGTTCTTCATGATTGGATTCTTGCCTAGTTGATCTCCAGGGGATCCAGCCTAGTCAGACTGGATCCTAGTTTTGGGGCATCTTTCTCCTCTGCAGCTGCTTCCCCAGCTGCCTGTACGGATGTATCAGGTGGTATTCCTAGAAGGTAGATGCTCTGAGTCCTGCCTTTTCCCATCACAGTGCAGTAGTTCAGGTTGTAGTGGGAGGCCTTTTTGGGGAGCACAGACCACACGCGTTGCTAGTGTCTCCTAAGGAACAGGCAGCAGACTGTATCAGCTCATACAGGCCTATTGCTAGATCCAGCTCACAGACAGTTCCATGCTTTATTACAGGCTAGATAAGCAGAGAAAACGTTTCTTTACCTATATTCTGTTCCACCTGTACAATTAGAATGTGCATTTGTGTGAATGTACACAGGCAATTCAAAGCAGCATTGCTTTTAGCAGATAGATGAATTGTCCACCAGGTAAGAGATGTAGTACCGTTCAATATTAGAAGCAGGTTGATAGGAGATTATAGCAGGTTATTTCTCTGGCTTACATTTCAGTTATACATTCTAAGAAACACAGCTGTGAAACTGACTGAGAATATCAACGTGTTCTGTAAGTATGAAATGTCTCCCCTTTTTGTAGGCTTTCTTTTCTTACATATTTAAAGTGTTTGACTTGATCTTTCTCATAAAAATGCAAATGCGTTCTAACTTTTTTGCTTCAGTTCTGTCAAATAACTTCACAGTGCTCGTGACCATGTGCTTGTATTCCTGCAAGACTCCTGAAAGTCGTTCTAGCTGATCAGTAACAGATACTTTTGGATTGAGTTTACGAACTGTTGAGCCCCCTGTTGCTGCAGCACTGCTTTGTGCTAACACTGAACTGTTACCACAAGTCTAGGCAGTGTCTGTGCACAAACGTAGCTACATTACAATTTCTGCTTTTACCACCATTTGCAGATCTCTTTCAGAGAAAAGTGAGCCTGTGCAGGCCTTGGGAGCACACATCCGTACGTCACCCAGCTTCTCGGGAGCCCTTAGGTTAGAGGGTGCCACACTCGGCTCCTGCAGGTGCAGCCGTGCAGATACCTGAGAGGAATTTCTCTCCTGATGTCCTTGCGATGCTGTGTGTTAGGATGAAAGTGGCAGCACTGCCAGCCAGTTGCAGAAAACTGGCCTGCTTGACTCTGCAGTTTTTCTTTTAATGTAGTAGGTATTAGGTCTTAGGTTTAGCAGATCTGTACATATCACAAACATTCTGTGTATCTCTGATTTATGTGGGGTCTGTGATCTCTTCTGTTGCTTATTAGAATAATTTAAATTTATTCCATTAGCTTGTGACTTCTTCCAGTATACAGCAAGTCGCTGGTACTTTAATAGTACAATGTTTATCACTGCTAATGGATCAGATTCCTTGGCTTCCTGAATGTTAGAGGACAGAAAAGCATACTTCCGTATCCGTGACTTGCCAAAAACCAACATACAAAACCTACTACCTCATGATCTCATCGCTTATAGGAGTATCCTGTCTTTGCTTAACTTCTAGTTACATCTAAGGCAACTTAAGTCCTCAGCTGAAGAGCAGCTCCTGGTAGGCAACAATTAGTTGTGGATACTTTGTGTTAATTTGCTGTGGTTCAGCCCACTTTCTAAGGGACGTTTTCTGTCTGCTCTGTCAAAGATTGACTTGAGGGTGGTTTGTTACCATATAGAAATGAACCAAAGATCCGTCAGTCCATGGACAGCCTGAGCAATGAGGGTATGCCCAAAGCAGGGAGCATGGGGTTGTTACTCAATGACTGTTCAATTTAAATTGCATAAAAATGCAGAAACAATTGTCAGGGTCAACACCATCTTTCAACTATGTGCTGTAATCTGTAGTTGCGTAGCTATACGGTCACTCTACCTCCTTTCCCTCACCAGTTTGTGTTTTAAAAGTGAAACTGATTTGATTCTTTGGAAGACTCTGTGCATTTACCCGCAGAATCCCAGGTACGTGGCAGTATTTCCCTGAGGCCTTGAGGTATGCGAGTCCCAGGACAGGAATTTTACAAACCTTGCTTCAGCTCTTTAGCTGTAGCATTTCATTTAAGCACAGACGCTGTCCTTGGACAGCAGGCCAGCTGCTCTTGGTCCCCTCCTGCGGTGGCAAGTGCCTCATGGGTAGATCAGAGGCCAGACAGGGACTTTCGGATTCCGCAGCAGGCAGCTGTCTGTAAGTTAGGCACTGTAGCATCTGATTTTTAGTACCAAAGTATATTATTTAGATCTAGCTTCACAACTTCATGCTATCATTTCATTCTGCCAACAGTAGCTGACTACTCTTTGCACAGCCACTAAAAGTAGGAAGTACTTTATTTTTAAAATAATGATTGCCTCTTGCTTAATGTATAGGAAGAGGTGATCCATGCTTGAAATTTTATACTTTCCCTAGACAAGATAACAAAGGAAGTTCTACTTCCATTTTGCAATTGAGTTGTCCAAAGTTTTGCAAGTCTGGGAGAAGAAGAGAGTGAACACAAATGTGAAGTGCGATGCAGGACCCTGCTCACGCAGCTGCCTCCCCTATTCCTCCCACAGCTGTTTTCTTGCAACGTGGATACATTTTCTTGTGATACGAATTGTGTAACTGTTTAGCTAATTTTAGCTCTCGCGTACCATCTAAGTGTTGATTTTCCTGTTGACAAATCGTGAAATACCTTTTTTTTCCATACATCAGGTTAAAAAACTTAGCAACTTCCTCTGCAAGATAAGAAGCACTTAAAAACAGGTCTCACAAATAGCTGACAAGGTTTTGTTTTTACAGACCACTGAGTCACACCTGATGTTATGTTTGATCCTCCTGCCGCAGTCTGACAGTACTGCTACAGCTCTCGCTGGTTCTGTCTAGTCTTTTTAACCAACATGGCAGTGATCGTAAGCGTGTTAAATAACACCTTCGTTTAGCTGGGCTAGGCGTAAATGTCAAATTATCAAATGCTCACAAGACCCTACCATGGACTAATTCAGTAATAACATCGGCCCAGCTGTGTATCATTTATTTTTTTTTACTTAGAGACATTCTAGCATAAAAACAATTGGATTACATATTGTTTGTCATTGGAATGCAATAGCTCATATTTCTCACATTGTTTGGTTTTCATTCTTCAGCCAAACCCATGGCTTGAGTATTTATCCAAAGTGCAAGGCACTGACAGATCTAAGGAAGTAGTTGACATAAAAGCCTGTTCAGTTAGAATTGTTAAAGCAGGTGCAGAAATGCTACACTAGGAATTTTTGCTCATTAAAGATCTATTGATAAAATATGTTAAAAAAAATAAACAACAAAACCAGATGTTATAGATAGGTAAACTTCTGCAGAAATGCCCAACATACGCAAGAAAGTGTATTTCTTCTGTTTTGGAGTGCTCCTTTAGGTCAGAATAAAAAAAGAGCAGAGAAAACCCCAGCTGGAACTAAGACATGAGCATTGGAAAATGGGAGCCTCCCACTAGGTACTCAGCCAGATTAGTAATGAGTGAAAGTTGTCATTTACTTGTGACAACTACATTAAAAATGCGAGTCGTTTCCAGTGGGAGTCATAGCTCTGCCTCGTTTCCCGGTCACCGGAGCAGCGTAAGCTGGGCGAGAGAGGTCAGCGCCAGGCTGACAGTCCCCGCTCCACACAGGGGCCGAGCGCAGGGCGGTGGGAGCGCGCTGCCGCGGGAAGTGGCCGGTCACAGCTGGAGGTGAAAAACACCGGAGGAATAACCAATTATTCTGACATTCGTTTAGTGTCCAGGGGCTCGAGGAGAGCCCGCAGCAGCACAGAGTCCTGCCCAATACCTCAGTAGTTGAAAGTGAAGGCTAAACAACAGGAATATATGGGATCGTTCTAGTCTCGGTTTGAGAAAGTAAATTTCAGTTCCCTCGTAAAGCTTTTTATTACATGTAATGTTTAGTGCAGAACTGAAGCTGTGCGCACAGTTAGATGCGTTCTTTCCCCTTGTTTTCCCATGAGGCAAATAGCCCAAAAGGTTTCAGTTTTTTTCCGATACTCAAAGGTGTGATTTCTTCCTGCTTTTATCCAGTTCTTTGCAACACTAATTTCAGTCTCATCTTCTGTGAGTTTCAGAGATGCTCTGATCATCTTCCCATGGCAGAAAATTTAGGTATGTGTCAGAGGGACTGTAAGCAGGGAAAAGAGAGGGAAAACCCCATAAATTCAACTATTACTGTTGAAATAGTGCTACTGCTAAAACAGCTAAGTGCCAAGGCAATCTTTGAATTGGGATATTTTAAATAATAGTACACTTTGGATAATTTTGTTAAGGCTTTTTTCTGTCTTTCGACCTTGTAGCTACATTAATATCACATTTTTCAGCTTTTCCTTGCCACAGGAGGGGTAAGAAATTAATTGTTACTTTAGTGGTACTTGAAAGGTTGATGATTTCTGAGGCAAGAAGTATAGAAAACTGCCAAAGTTTGAAAGTTTGATACTGAAAACAAGAATTAGCTGTACTGTGAAATATATGGAGATGACAAAGAAATAGTAAATGAAAAGCTCTCAAAATTTACAGTACTCTCTGCAATTAATACAAAAGACCTAGGGCTGAATATGAACCAAAGGAACAGACCGAGGAATGGGTTACCATGGTGTAGTGCAAACCCTCCCGTGATGGCAGAGGCGCAGCTGTAAGGCTCTCCAAGGAGATCGTCCTGCCAGAAGTATTTGTAGCATGTACACTGGCAAGTTAATTAATTATGAATTTTTATCAAAAGCAGGTTAAATACCAAAAAAAAAAAAAGGAAAACCTAAAGATGTATAAAAATTGTTGACTTCGAGAAGAGGTTTTAAGCCTAATGCTGGACTGGCGAGACCTGGCCGCCTGTCACTTCTGGGGTTGTGTACTGGGCGCTGCGGTGCCCGCGCAGCGCTGGCGGCGCCCGGGGGCGCTGCTCGGAGCTCCGCGGGTGCCTCGTAGCGCCCGCTGCCTCGGTACGCTGGGGCCCGTGACCCGGGGCTCCGTCCCCGGCGGTACAGCACCCGGCGCGGTGGGCAGCGTGGTCGCTGTAGCTCTTGGGGGATCTACGGACAGACAGACAGACAGACAGACAGAGCCCTGTGCCCGTGAGGGTGCACGGAGCACCGGGTCACCGCGCTGGGGGGTGGGGGGTGCCGGGGTCCGGGCTGAGCCGCCGCTGCCCGCCCGCCTCCTGCCCTTGCCGTGGGCGGCTCCTGCGCGGCCGGGAGGCGGTGCCCGGCGGCCGGGACAGCGTCCTTCCCCTCCGTCACCTGAAACTTGGCCTTTGGCGGCCGGGCTGGAGCGAACCGCGCCCGCGGAAAGGAAAACGTGATTTGCGTTGGGGCCGGGGCCTGACGTCAGGCGGAGCAGGAAGCGGCGCGGCGCGGCCGGAGCTGCCGGGAAGGGCTGTGCGGCGTCGCTCGGCTGAGCCCCGGCAGCGAGCGAGTCGGGCCGGGGCGGGGACAGGCTGCCGAGGCCGGCCCCTTCGACAAGAGGAAGCTCGTCTGGAGAAAGCCGGCCCCCCGCAGCAGGCCGAGGCGGCGGAGGCCGGCGAGCCTCGCTGCCCGTAGCCGCAGCCCGAGGCGCGCACCATGCGGCGCCGCCGGTGACGGCCGCAGCGGCGACAGAGGGGACTCCGCGGAGGGGCGCTGCGAAGCCATGACCCTGCAGCAGCCGCCCCCGGCCCTGAAAGGGGGCTCCCCCCCGGCTCTGTACATTCACAGCATGCCCGCCTGGGTGCTGGAGGATTTCTGCCAGAAGATGGACTGCCTGAGCGACTACGACTGGATGCGGTTCGGTGAGGGGCTGGCGGCGGGGGCGGCGCGGGCCTGAGGGGGCGGGGGGGGGGCGAGGGCCGCGGCCGCCCCCGCGCGGGGCCTGGGGCCGAGTCGCTTCGCAGCGCCCGGAGACGGGAATTCCCGTGCAGCGGGCTGTTCTCGGGAGCGAGAGAAACCTCTGATTAACAGGTGGAATTCCAGACTTCCGTGCTCCCTCGGGCTCTCCCGGGCAGCCGGGCTCCCGCCCCTCGCGCCCCGCTCTCCCTTGGCGCCTCATCTCCTGCTGCTCACTTGCCCCTTTTCACAACGTCCCTCGCGTGTCCTCACATGTTCTCGTTTTCTCTGTCTTCCTTCACTTCGTGTACATTCCCTCATACTCACTGCCCCTGTTTTTCTCACTCCTGGCTGTGTCCAGTTAATAAGTATAGAAAATGTAGTCCCTGAGGTTTTTACTCTTTTCTCTGTGTCCCAGGCCAAACAATTCTAACCTGGCTCTGTTCTTAGTCGGCCTGGCTTCCTTTATTTAACGTGATTTAATTTCATTCAAGACTTCACTAACGCGGTCTGCTGAGGAAACTCTTGCCCCAGTTAAACTTGCTGACCTAGGGTGGGATTCACCTCCGCGGTCTTCAGGTGCATAAACCTGTAGGTGGAATGTCCTCCTGACGCCAGCTGAGGTGTCACCTGGGGGATCTCTGTGTCCACGCGTGCGCCCCCGGTCCCCCAGCCTCCCTCCTTCAGGCCCATCAGGTGGGGTCAGCGGCGGGGGGCCGAGCCTCCGCCGGCCCCGCAGGCCACGCGTGAGCGCGGCTGAATTTACACAAAATCCCAGGGCAGAGGGACACGGTGACCGCGTGTTGCAAACCGCTGTTTCAGTACAGTTCATCCTGGCTTCTCCCCCCGGACCGTCTTCCCTAAGGGGCTGTTACCTCCCCTCCACAGCCGGCGGCCGGCGCAGGGCTGCCCGGGGTGGGCACTGATGGGTGGGGAAGCTGTGGCACAACCCCGTCCCAAACCCAGGGGCATTCTTAGCCACATGTGGCATTTGACCGTCCTGGTTCCAGCCCATGTTACCGTAACTCTGGCGCTTACGCCATGTCCGGGTGCGTGGGATTTAGCAGGAGCTGAACAAGGGCAGGGTTACGTGTCGGGGAGCGAGCCGAGGAGTACAGAGGGGTCACCAACACACTGTGCGCATCCAGGAATCGGGACCAGTTGTGTAGGGTCAGCTTTAGCACGGTATCTCCTGCTCTTAAAAATAGCTGCATTTCACCGATAGGTTTATCTGACTGTAAATAACACCCAGATGATTCAGTTACTGTTTGCCTTACCATAATATTGGTATTTAGTAACATAGGCAGGAGCGCAATCTCACCACTGACTTCTGTTACCTATTTTGGGACAATCGCACCAGGAATTTAATCTTTATTTTGGTACAAAGTACTAAGGTGAAGGAAGATTATGGGGAAAATATGCTGAAAAGTGTGACTGGGTTATCCTTTTGGGTCTCTGATATAACAACATTTTTTCCAGAACAGTTGAATGAATAAAAGGAGCATCTTACTTTAGGAACTGAATTTTCTTCATGTCCCCATTGTGATCCTTCCTTTTATAAGTGTTCAAATGAAAAAGCCAAGTGTGTCCCACACCTTAGCGTTCCCTGCTTGCACTTGCTTGTTTTTTGTAATTTTTACACAGAAATATCCCTTGTCTCCCACTAGCTTCCTACGTGATAACGGATCAAACAGAGCTACGGAAAATCAAGTGCATGGAGAGGACGGGGATCAGCATAACAAGAGAGCTCATGTGGTGGTGGGGCGTGAGGCTGGCGACAGTGCAGCAGCTCCTGGACCTGCTGCAAGGACTGCAGCTCTACCGAGCGGCTCAGGTCATCCTGGACTGTGAGTAGCTGCCCCTTCCCCCCGCGGGAGCTCCTGCTGCTTCCCACATCTCCCAGACCCAGCCTGGTACATCTGTCTCACTCGCTGAAGAAACGTTTTGCTGGGAGTCTCATGCTCAAATTCTAAAATTTCTCCACTGATTCTGATTTTCTACTCTCTCAAATAAAATTTGTGGTGGGAAAGGAAGAGGTGACACAGGAGGAATCAGCTGGTCCCTCTGGTTCATCATCCCACCTTCATAGTGGCCATCTCGGATGCTTTGAGAGGTGCCAAGGAGAGACTGGCCGTGCTCTGAACCAGGGGCGGTACTGCCATGCGTCAGGCAGGGTTTCAAAACAGAACATAATTATGAACATTTCAATTTTTCATACATTTTTGTTTCTCCGTGAAATTTTGTCATTATACTCTAATTGTCAACAAACTTAGAGCAGAAGAGCATACAATCAGTTTTGCCTGTGCAGCCTGCTTTCCTCACCCTAAGAAAAAGGTTATGAAAAGGAGAAATGGTTTATCGACTACCTACATTACTATTTGTTTATCTCACTTCATATTTTCTCTGTTCCTATCATATGTTCTCCTCGATCCCTCTGTAATTAAACAGATGTCATCTTTTCTAACTCTTTACATGTAATTCTCACCTATCGCCAGGTTGCTCTATTTCAGATTTATCTTTTTTGAGGTAGGATGATTGGAGTTTGAACTCAGTGTCCCTAGTTAAGGTAAATCATCGTCTTATAGAAATCACAACACTTAAATATAATTTTCCTTTCCATTTTTCTCCATTGAAAATTATGTTGAAGTTGCAGCTGTCCGTTTTTGTGAGCCAAATTGTACCTTAATCCAGTTCTACCACCAAATCTGTTGAACCCTGGACAATATACTGGCTTTCTGTATTGAGTTGCCCCGAAAAGTTGAGAGTGGACCAAATTCCCTTTTCTACACGTATTCCCACCCAAAATCTACTTTCTAGAAATCAGATGTTTGTATGAATTTTGCCAGTTCTCCATAGAGAATTACTAGACAGAAAAATTAGAGATTTTTGTTACGTGGCCAAAAATGCTTGGAGAAGTACTATCCAGGTGCGTATGTGAAACGCTCAAAGCTTATGCGGGCGTCCGCTTCCACAGGTGGAAAATGCGCAGAAGCACCATCTGCTTCTCACGTCCTGTGACAGGGGAACTGGCAGCGCCTTTGAGTCACACCACGTGCGGCTGTTGCGAAACAGCAGCCTGCGCCAGCAGTCAGGGCACAGCTGGCGTTCGCCCATGGAAAGTCCAATAGCGCATCATGGGGTTCTTGCCACAGCATCGCTTTGCGTAGCACCACCGGGTTTCTGTAGTTTCCTGGCATCAGCGTGACTTTTCACCTTCATTTTGGTGTGACAGGAAAAAATCTTTAACAACGGTATTCTAAATTCTATTTTATTTTCTTTTAAAAAGGAACATTTAAGTACTACAGCACAAACAGCCCTGGAGCAAATTCTGAGTGCCTCAAACACAGTAACCGCAGACCCTAATGCAAGCGTTGCTCAGTTAATATCCCTGATTTTGACATCACCCATATGCAGCCTTCTGCTTCAGCAGATCCGCTTGCTGACTTCTCATCCCTCAGCAAAGCAAATGAAGCTATGGGAAAGCGAACTTGAATCTGTTTTAATTTATGTATTGGTAATCCAATTGCTAATTTAGTCACAGTGACTGTGACTTCGAGGGTCCAGTCTGAGTGGACAGGATTGAAAACAATATCTTGATTTTTAATTTTTTTAAAATCTATACGTTGAATAAATCTGATCCAGATATCACCAATGCAATAAGCCTGGCTCCCTGGTAATGGTATTTTTATGGATACTCTGGAGTAGAGGGTGACTTCCATGATGCGATGACACTTTCGCTCTGTGCCTGTTCAGTATTTAACACAGTTGATTCCTAGCCCATAAAGAGAGTTTCTGGGTGCTCTTCGGTAACACGGTGTAACCTGCCGCACCTTAACGGCTAATTAGTTACAGCCCTTGCCTTCTCTCCCTGTCAGAACCTGCTCCGGGGCCACCTGTGTTTACGGCTGGCTTATTTCAAGGTATTCCTTTATAGAGTTCATGGACATTTCTGCAATCCCACTTTACCCATTGTGATTTAATAAAACAGAAGCCTGCGTTCTCCTTCTGAGAAACATAAAAACTGAAATTGAAAAATTATTGAATGGTTTTACCACTACACAACAGCAGCGACAATTTTCGACGTACTTTTTATCTGTCATGGAAAAGGCTGGTTTTGTTCCATTAGGTATGATTCCATTTCTTTCCTGCGTGGGTTAATTTTGCTGTTTTTGCAAAAGCTGGGTTCAAGGAGCTTAGAAATGTTACCTGTTATAACAGCTGTGGTGCTGCTGCTTTTACCCCCAGGCAGAGGGTTTTCTCTTCTCTTCCAGGCCTTTAAAACAAGCCCATGAGCGTAGACACCGCACTGAGGGTAGTTCAGCACATCGCGGTGGCGAATCGCTCCCAGAGAAGCTTCGCGTCTTTAATTTCAGAGCACTGTTGCTTGCAAACCACCGCGTTGTTGGGTTCGAGCTGGTGCATGGCGCATTCAGGAAGCCCAAGGCTGGGCAGAGGTGTCGGACAGTCACGCCTGGTCCGGTGCACAAAGGCCAGGGTCCGGCTGCGGGTCGGACCCTGACAGGCGGCGCTTTAAAGCCCCTGGCAGTCTGCTCACACGGAACCAAGGTTTGTCTCTCTGGTTATGCGAAATGCAAAGAATCGGGCTTCCGATCCAAGAGCAGCTTCCAGCAACATTGCCATTAAAAATAAAGATACAACCCAGACAAAAATAATCATCATCACTGCGCAGAAACGTTCATCACCCTGCTGTTCGCCTGAGTGCTTTTCTTTCAAGTGGTATGGAAATACTACTGGAGCTTGTGCAACACGCACCTGGCTTCAGCCTCTTGGGATTCCGTGATTTACCTTTTTTTTTTTTTAAGCTTTCTCAAAAAAATTTCTGAGACTTTTTGGACTTCGCTTGCCACGAGCTGCAAAAGGGGAGGGTTTTCCCCCTGTTAAAAATAAACCGCAATCAACTTCCCCCAGGCTGCAGGCGTACACTTTGTGATTCCGAAGGAAAAGCGTGGTCTCTAAAAATTGTAGTTGGCTGATGCAAGTAAACAGGGGGCTTTATAATGATTTCTGTGGGCTAGATTGTAAGTAGGGAAAGTAAATATTAAGAAATCCTGGCAAGAAATGGACATACTCAATTCAGCTCATTAAGACACCGAGCTGATGCAACAGATCCAACATCCCTTTTTTCCTCTCATTTCCTGTGTGACAGTGGGTGAAAACAATATTGGACTGCTCCATGAAGGGCTGTATACGGAGTTAGAAGTGATTTTGGTTTTGACTCTGAATTCTGTAAAGCAATATGAAGGCTAGATAAAAAGGCTTTAAAAGGGGATGGAAGAGAGAAATCCTGTTGAGTGATCAATTTTTAGTTATGTTTCTCTATGATCAATATTAATTTTTGTCCCAGAACAATTCAAATGCAATAAATTGCAAAACTACCATGAAGTGATCTTTTTAAAAAAATTCTAATGGTTGTCTTTTATATTGAAGTCCATAGCAAAGCTTCATGTTAATTTAAGTTGCAGAAAGCCTGGATTATTTTGTTGTTCTGCCGTGTGGAAGTAATTAAGGTTTTCTAGAATTTACCCAATACGGGAATTCCAGTGTGTGCTCAGTCATAAGCAGAAGTGATTTCTAGCAGGATCTTTTTAGGTTGAGACAAATCTTTGAGGTCTTTACCCTCTATTTCTGCTTTTTCATCTGTATCTGAATATGCTTACTCAGGTGATTCCTCTTGGGCAGATACGGAGAATGCATTGCTTGTTCTGTCGGGCACTTCAGAAAACCACATCATCATAATTCTATTCATTCTGACTTAAACCAGTCAGGCGCAACACACGGGTAGGTGTTTTGCTGGCAGATCACCTCCAGGAGAGTTCTACCTCCCTTCAACAATACTCTAGTCCCATTTCTGGAAAAATACACAAAAATACATTTTTTAATGACAGTTCTTTAGCTTCATTAGTGACCTGTTTGTCTGATGTGCAGGAAGTTGCAAAATTCATGAAAAACCCTGAAAAATAGGTTGCAAGAGGGAAGTGATTCTAATTTTAGAGATTTCTAGGTTAAAGTACTGGAGGGAAAAGCCAACAACTGCAGAATACAGGGACTGTCAGTTTTGGCTAAAGGTCTGTAGGCTGTTTGATAGCTAATTTCAAAAACCTGTAAAATATGGGATTTTATAGCATTCTGACACAGTAATAAAGAAACATCCCTGATTTTTCTGGGTTTTAGTTTGAAGACCTGTTTTCATTCAAACCTGCGTTCATAGGTATCATTGAAGAAAGCGGGTACAAACCCCCACACAGAGCTCAAAGGAAAAAACGTGCCTGGCACAAACATGCCCGTTTCTGCTTTTTGTGCCTATTATTGTTTTTCAGATGCTCCTACGCCTCAGCCTTTAGTGCGCTGGCACTGTCATAGCTTGTCTGCCCTTAAACAGTTCTACCGAATCTTGGTTTATCGTCAGGAGCAGAGACTATAACTGAAACACATACCACTTCCTGCTTCTGTCAGATAATCCCAAGGCTTTGCTTGTACAAAAAAAAGAACAAAGCTATTATCTGATTTCAAATGTAAACAGAGACCTGCAGCTTTTGATTCCAAGATCACCACCGCGCTTAAGATACAAGCTGATAAAACAGCGTGACAAAAACCCCTTGTATTAATACTTGTGTTTATTTTCTTTTATGTAAAAATAAAACATTCATTTTGATTTTTAAGAAAATGCTAAATGTATTGCTGATAGAAGTTGCCAGGTAGAAACAAAACTTCAGAACTACAAGCAGAAAAATGTGGTTATCAGACAGTAGAAACTCCTTGTATCATCCCTAGTTTGCGCTGGGCATTTCCAGGCTCCTTTTCAACCTCAGTTTTAAATGTATTCATGGAGAAGAATTCAGCTATTTCTTCAGGAGATTTTGACAGCCTTGTATATCACGTATCTTGCATTTTTTTTACTGTATTTTTTTCCCATCCTAACTATAGCCTAATCTAATTTTAATAATTCCCTCTAAAAGTCCTCTTCAAGTCCCTGAATGCTGAAAGCATCTTTGTACTCCTTTTAACCAGACTTCAGGTTGCTTTTTCAGGCCTGATTCTGAGGTTTTGCCAAGCTGTATACAGTATAGGGTCTTGTAGAGCTGTAGTGAATCAATAGTTTGGTCTTTAATTTTTCCGTATATATGAGTAAGTCTTGACTGGTGGGAGGTGTTGCTGCCCGTGGCAGGGGGGTTGGAACTAGATGAGCTTTAAGGTCCCTTCCAACCCAAACCATTCAATGATTCTATGACCTTTGACCATTTTTATGTTTTCCCTATATTGTTTCCAGTTTCTTTCTTTCTGTTCATAAGTAAAAGTATGATTCTTTATTGCAAATAGTTCTATATAGGAAAGTGTTCAGGGGTGTAGTCATGGCACCAAAACCACACAATTGAAAATAGTCCTAAAACATTTACCTGACTGAAACCAATACAATTCTGTCAAACTTCCTCTCGTTCTCGTGACAATTAACAAAGAACTAGATGCCTTCTTCAGGCTGGGAGATATTTGTGATTTGACATCGTTGGCTGAAAGATGTTATATAGAAAATGACAAAATAAATATATTATTATTGCTAATTCCTTATTGTAAGAGACTGTATATCTTTTTGCACAGTCATCACAGATATTTGTTTGGAGCTATTCCTTTCTACTAATTTTCAGTAGTAGTTAACGTCATGGATGTGGTCTGAATATAAACACCAATAGTATTCCAGCAATTTAACAATAAATTGCTTGAATGTTCATTTTAATGTTCATGTTAATTTACAGTCTGTTTTCCTGACTAGGATTATTTCCTGATAACGGATTAGAGTCAGACTCTATTTTCCCTGGTAATCTTCATCTTCCCTTTCTTCTCTTTTGAAGGGACATCAGCCTCTAATATTACCAACTCTGAAAAAGAAGAGCGGGCAGAGCCGCCGAAACAGGAGAACATATCTTTAACTCCCACAGAAAACAAGAATAAAGAGAGAGAAAATGAGATGAGTCTGTTGCCATCACCAGACTCTTCACATCTGGGGGTATCACCAGCAGGTAGTAAGTAACAGGTTCTGAATTTGCTTTAACGTTGGAATGACCGTATAGACAAGACTGCTTCCCATTCGCTTTCAGTGTAGAGTAACGAATATATTGCTCTTCAGAATGGTCACATTTGAGTATTTGCCTTTTTTCCTAGCACTGTTGTCTCCTGAGCTGTTTATTCCTAACTTTAGCACACGGCCTTCTGTTCCTCCTTCCTAGAGCTCTCTGGGCCTTGAGAGGTGCTGGCTATATCTGTCCTTGGGGTCTCAGGACGCTCCCCAGGTCTCTGTGAACACCCTGGTCCCATCATGGCTCCATACCAGATCAGTGCGTACATCTCCTCCCCATGTCCTCTCCATGCAAATAAACCTAGGCCAGAAGAGAGCTGTGCACTGGTCAGCAGTTCTCCTGCCTGGGAAAGGAGGGAGCGGAACCACAGGACCCACCAAGGAGAGCGTCTGACCAACTCTATAGGCACAGGGAGCTCTGCGTCCCCCAGCCAGGACGAGACATCTGCGTAGTCATCTTGCAAAGAGGAACCAGGAAGATAGCTCCCTGTCTTCCCACAGTATTTCACATTTTGACAGCTTCTCACAGATTATCCCTGGTTAGGAAATTCAGCAAAATACCCCAGACCTTCATAATTAGTCACAGGCTAGGTGTTACAAAAATAAGGTGTATTTTCAAGGCTGTTATTTCAATTTCAGGTGCTGTTTCTGAAGGAGCCTTATATTCACTGCCCTCTCCACCACCTCCCCCAAGAGACCTTTTGAATTCCTTACAGTCAAATCCTCCCATCTCATCAAGTGTGAAGGTAAATCCCTTTAGTACTCATTGATTATAACAATGAAAATCATCTTTATGACATTCTGGTTTTTTTCAATTAAAGTTTGCCCCTCTACTTGTATAAAATATAGACCTGGTGAAAAAGTGGGGCTTGATTACAATTTGTTTGGACTGAATATAATAGTAATGCTACAGTTAGATTACTTACGGTTTAGATAACTTCTTGTGCCAGTGAAGGACCAGTGAGGGGAAAAATGAGCAATATTTCATACTGCATAGCTCAGCATGGATAACATGCCCACAAATAGCAATTAATTTTGAAGGAATTTCCAGTATAGATTTTACACAGGACTTAACATTTCTGGTGGTGGGATCATAGGACAGAGCAATATATACCACTGACTAGTCAGAATGGCATACTTCTTTTAGTTTAATTTTATACTTAAAGTGTGGTTTGTGCTCAAAACTGGGCTAGTATCCAGTTTCAGTCAGGTTGCCCAGAGCCTTGTGTAGCTGACAATTGACAGTCTCCAAGGATGGAGGTTCCATCACCTCTCAAGCCCCTGTTCCAGTGCTTACCCATCTCACCATGGAAAGTTTTTCCCATGTTCCTAATGATTTCTGCCCAGTCTCCTGTTCCACCCTATAGCGCTCTTGTCTTTTAGATAGTCTGGCTAGATCTGTCCTGCGGGTTCTCAGAGTGTTTCCCAGATCCACATGCACACTCTGGTCCCATCATGGTTCTGTCTTGGCCTGTCCTTTTTGGTTTATTTTGTTCAATTTTTTTTAAAGAAGGTTGTGTTTTGAGACTTTAAACTCTTCCAAAATAACATGGTTCAAGAGTACCGGCCAGAAGAGAAGACTGCTACAAAGAATGCAGTAGTTTCAGAGTTTCCTGACAGGGAGTTGTTTTGTTTTCTCAGTTCTGGAGCACATGAAGGTTGTGAAAGCTGCTCAATTAGGCTACAGTGGAACTGTAATAACAATTGGCATTAGGACTTGCCCCACTGGAAGCAGCACATTATTGTGCAACCGATGCCAGATGCTTCAGAAGTAGATATGAAGTTCCTACCAGAGCATAAATACCTTAAGAGGGACCCTACTTTCTGATCCAACTGTTTCTTGATATATGCCCCAGCCATACAGATTAATATTCTTTGTAGCTTAAACTAACATCCCTTCAAATAAATATATGGAATTTTAAACAAAACTAAGTCTGTTTTCTGGGAAAGGTGGAAAGGCAAATCGGTAACTGTTTTCTAGTCTCTTCTACTATGCAAAATTTTTACATCCACCAGGCACATCACAACCGGTATTACAAAGGGAAACCCTAATGAGTGATTGCACAGCAGCTTTCATGATTTCTTTCAATAATCACAGTGATTGCGATATGACACCTGAAAGAAGGAAAAAGCATATGAATTTTCATGAGATAAACTTGTTTCTTCTACAAATGTGTAGCCTTGCAGCTCCTCTACTCCTCAGCAGGAGACAATAACTGATCTCCCCAGCGGGAGTCTTTTGTGGACCCCGAGGGAAGTTACTAATGCCACAAACGGTTTCAGTGACAAGAGCAGAATTTGTGAAGGTACTTTTGCGGATGTCTACAAAGGTCAGAGGAACAGCACAGTGTATGCCATCAAAAGACTGAAAGAGGCAAGTACTCCACCTTTCCTTTTTCTTTGAAGGGGGTATGTTATTAGTATCTCTTGAACTTTAGCGGTTGTTGTTTAATATTGGATGGGCAAGGAACCAGAACGGCTACACACGAGGAGAGGTAAAAAGGAAATTATGTAAAGTAAGTAAACCTAGATTCAGCAAACACATAGGAGAGATATTTTACTCATTGAGTAGTTTCAGTAACTCTGTCCATGGGAGTAGCCTGCAATGTAGCCACCTGCCTTGATGATTGGATCAGAGGTGTCTTTACACTGCCTTTTGTTCTAATTGTCAATTAATTGTTGCCTTCGACACACAGTTGCCGTCAGTGATACTTGCCAATTTTCTGAAGTAGCTTGTCATCTAGAGACTAAAAGATCGGTATAAATGCAACATCTTAGGAATTACTATTGATGTTCTATTGCATGTTTTCATTTTTCAGATGGAATGCGCAAGCCCAAATTCCACCCAAAGATTCTTTCACACAGAAGTACAGATTTGCTTTCGGTAAGCAGCTGGCTTTCAAACGCAGCCCGTGCGTATGCTGCACGCGGCTTGTTGCCCGTGTGTGCGGTTTAGGACCGATGTGTGTGTCGCCTGGGCACTGTGCTGGTCTGGGGACCGCAGGGCTGTGCACGGGCTTTGCAGGAGCCCTGGGAAGCAGCGTGCCGGCCGGCGATGCTGCGGTTCCCTGCTGAGGTGAGGAAGCCATGCCTTCCGGAGCTTGGCGTCCCTCCCGCCTGCTGAGAGCAGGGCAGCGCTGTAGGGTCGCTCTCCGGGCTGCTGGTTGGATTGGCCTTCTGCCGTCCTGCTCTCGGCTGTTCCGCGCTTCCAGCTGCAGGACGCAATTCCCAGTGGCCTTGAATTCAGGAATTTATTCAGGCGCAGGAATGTATTTTTCTGCATTGCTCTTATTTCATTTGCAAATCATTGTTGATCTGTGCCTGCAGGTGTTGTCATGTCAACATTTTGCAGCTGCTGGGTTTCTCAGTAGAGACTGGATTGCACTGTCTGATATATCCATACCTGCCTAATGGATCACTACAAAACCAGCTTCAGCGTCAAGTAAGCAAACACCCTGGGTCTGTTATCTATCTGTGATTACATGTCCTGTCCTGTTATTGTATGAAAAACAATTATATCTCTTTGAATTCTGAGAAACAGCCCCCTCAAAAAAAAAAAAAGAAAAGGTGCCCAAATGTCTTGACCGCAAGTACTAGAAAGGCTGCAGCTCTCCTCCAGTTTTTCTACTGCAAAGCAGATCGGGTCAACAGGAAGTTTCTGTGGTGCAACCTTTAGATTTGTAAAGTAATAAGGAATCTGCAAAATGTGTCTATCCATGTTGTGATATTTCATTGGATTTGGGAACATGTTGCTGTAGAATCCATCATCGTATTCATTGGCATAATGAACTACTAAGTTTTACAACGGATTAAGAGGGAACAGTTTGAGGTGTTCACACCTACTGAAAGAGCATTTCCAGAGGAGATCATAGGGCAGAGAAACATCAGAAGAGGTTCCTTCCTTAGCCTAGAAATCATCAGTTTCGGCCTTGGACCAAACTTTTGATTTAGGTCAACAGGAGTTTTGACTAGGACTACAACTAAGTCTTTGGTTTTCAAAACTACTAGTGTCATACAGGATTTTTTTACTATTTTTTTCCTCACTTCCTTGCAGGCTGATTCTGCTCCACTGACCTGGGAGATGCGAATTAGCATTTCTATAGGACTTATCCGAGCAGTAGAGTATTTACATAGTTTTGGAATTCTTCATGGGAATATCAAAAGGTGAGGGGTTTGGCATAGCAGCGCTTCCTTGGTCACTTGTTAATTCCAGTATTTCTTTAACAATAATGGCTGAAAGCTTATGCAATTTTGAAATCCATTTACAGTATCTTTCTGCTGTCTCTTGTTCTGCAGGGTGTTTACCAGTTTATGTTTAATCTGCCTCTCTCGTCTGAATGATGGAAGTATATTCTTTTGAAGTCATTTTTGGAGTGCTTGTCCTTCCCCCTCTCCCTTTGTGCAATTCTTTATCCTTTCATTCATACACAGGAGGCCAAATGCTGGAAACTTTCAGCACTTAACTTTAAAAGTATTAAACTGTAATTCTTTACTTCAAGTTAAAGTAATTACTTGACCAATATTGTTATTTGTCTTTCTTTATCACAGCTCAAATATCTTGTTGGATGAAAACTTTACACCAAAACTTGGACATTCAGGCCTGCGATTATATTCTGCTGATAAAAAGTCAGAGTATGCTGTGATTAAAACCAAGGTCCTACAAGCTTCTCTTACTTATCTGCCCGAAGATTTTATCAGACATGGGCAGTTAACAGAAAAAGTTGATATATTCGGCTGTGGTGTGGTACGTTGCCTTTTTTCCATGTTCTGCTGCATTCTTTGGTGCTTCTAGACAGCAAATTGGATACAAGAGCATGTGCCTCATACAGTTGTTTTGCCGGCAATTTCATATCATAGTTGCTGACTATATAATGTGTTGAAATCCTGTTTTTAATTATGTTCACACTCCGAATATACTTCAGTTTGTGGCAAAGTGAGGTGAATCTTTTGAACAACAGAAACAAAATAGTTTCTTATTGCAAAAAAAATCATTACTGCTGATAATTTTAAAAAAAATAGTAGCAGAAAGACTGCAGTTAGGTTCTCAGAATTCTTGTATATTTGCCACATGAACTGCCACAAACATTACCTCTTAGTTTGGAATTTCAACTAAAATAATTGATAGTCTATGATGTCACCTGCCTCTAGATGTTTCCATTTAAATAGGAAGTTACTCTGTTCAGTGTGATTTCTTATCTAGATTTAGAATGACTTTCTTGTTATCCTTTGTTTCAACATTATCTTTTGTATCTAACTATAAAATTTGGACTTGGGTCTGGAGGTAGGTCTAAAGTGTCATAAAGATTGCCCAGATTTGGCTTTGTTAAGCCACATGAAGTAAAAATATAATTTCAAAATGCCCTGGAAGTTCAATATTTCTTTAGTTACAAAAATAATTTTTAAAAATAGAATTAATTCTGAACAAATTGTTTTATCTTTCAAATATACTTGCTAGGTCTTAGCAGAGATACTGACCGGGATTAAGGCGCTGGATGAAGGAAGACAGCCTATCTATCTGGTAAGAAAAAGCAGGAATAATGAATACCAGCGTAAGTGAATGGGGTTGTCATAAAATGAATTTTCATTGTATACAAATATAGTTTGTTATTTACAGTCTGCTGTACACATCCTGAAAAAGGGATGCTTAGAAGCCATATCCTGGTTCCATTAACATCAGTAGCCTACCTGCCTTTAGATAGGAGCAGAATATATATTTCCATTTCACACACCACACTCATGAGTGTTGGCCCGATTATATCAGGAGATACGAATAATTGGTATTTAAATACATGCTTATTTAAGAGACAAGGCTTTGTGCTGAAATGCTGCTGCATGTTTTTTTGTGTGCCAGAAAGAGGTGTTATGAGCCAAACTGAATGGGGAAACCTGGGTAGGCGGTAACTGCAGTTGCTCGTCATCATTTTTATCAGGCGTTAATGTATTGCACTAGTGTCTGGAATTTATATCCTGGCCCGTTTGCCCAGGCTGTGATTAAAACTACTTTCACAAGCAACCAGAACTGGCCAGGCTCACTGCATGCCATTAACACCCTCTTCACGAAAACAGACTCTACCTGTATTCCTTCTGTGGGGTACGCTCCTGCGGATTTGCCAGCTTGCTGAAGCCTTTGAGGGGAAAACGATAGTATTCTTACTTACTGTTTCCAAGCAATTCAGCAGTGTTCAAATGGGTTCAGAAAATAAAGGATCCTAGGTTTCTGATTTCTTTAACAAATGCTTGAAAAGTCCTGTGGGAGAATGCTGCTATATACAGTGTTGATTATTTGTCACTCCTATAAACGGGCATACGCCTAGAAGAGCTGGGTCTGCTTTCGTGAATTTGACATTAGACACATGCAGAGAAAACGTTTGGCCTTTTCTCGCCTATGAAAACAAACATTTCTGTCAGTTGCATGAATGGAGATTCTTAAAGCTTTTAGATCTGTAAACCAGCCGTTAAGGAGCAGTAATAACAAATATATGGCAATACTCATATTCTCAGTGATTCAGATAGAAATAAATGTTTGTGTTAATTTTGCCTTCATTAATGTATCTCATTCCTTTGAACAGAAAGATATGATTGCTGATGAAATTCAAATAGCGAAAGAAAGCTCACACTCCAAAGTAAAAAATTTTGAAAAGCTGGCTGCCAAGGAAATATGCTGTAAATATCTGGACAAGAAAGCAGGACACTTGCTGGAAGAGGTTGCTATTGATTTTGCCTCAGCCATCTGCCATTGTCTGAGAAAGAAGAATTCTAACATAGCAGAGGTAGTATTTTAAATACATGACCAAGATTTTAGTCCTCTTGACAGTAAGGTCTGTCCTTACTGTCAAAGCTACAACATTTCATGCCTTACCTATTTTTGAGAGTGTTGACATAGAAGACAATGTGTAAGGAGGGGTACAGGAATTATTCTACATTCACAGATTTTGTTGTTAAAAACAGGTACTTGAAATTATGGAAATGGCTGATAATAAATTAAGAGAGCATTACATCGGCGGATGCAGCACTTCTGGATTCTCCATGAACACTCCAGAAGAAACCGATGATGAGATAACGAGTCTCAGCATGGATGTGCCTTCTGTGGGGGAGAATAAAGAGGGCAGCAGACAGCCAGCGATCCTGATGAGTGCCAATCCATCCACTCCTTTAATAGGAGTTGTGTCACCTGACATTTACTGCGGACAAATGTCAAGGGTCCCTTGTGAATCAGATGAATCAAGCAGTTTTATATGGAATCCTTCAGAAAGGTCTACAGATGAGCTATCCAGCAGCAGCTGTGACAATTCAGAAAATATGGCAGCCTCCGATTGCAGGATGAAGCAGGAGCAACCTGCAAATGGACTCCAGGAGAGAAAGGCGGCATGCGCCAGAAGCGATGACACCTTGGGAAGAGCATCCACTGCACAGAGCGCCTTTCAGCAGAAGAACGCAGACCCTGACTCTTCGTGTTCTTCACAAGGTAAACCTAGATAAATCTGAAGGGTGCACGCATATGATCTTCAAGCCCATGTTCCTGTTAGGATAACCGAAGTCTTTGTAAAAGCGCTCTAGTATTATAATAGTAGGGACAAATTACTCTCTTATCCAGAATTGCTTAGGTTCTTCCTACTTATAAACACATTTCAGTAAATCTTTTGTCCTTGGTTATGATTTTACGAATAAATCTACAGATTTGTTTCTGTTTTTCTATCAGATTCTTTTCCTAAGCCAGTTTTGGTTTGGTTTTTTAAATTTAAAATTATTTTCTATTCCTTAGACAATAGATGGATGTTGTTCTCATATTTGGGCTTTTTTGTTTTTCAGCATTAGGCAGAGAGACATCTTGGAAAATAAAGATAAATGATCAAAAAAAGAAGCTCATGGAAAATATTTTGCTGTATGAAGAAGACAAATTAAACAGTTCTGAACTTTTTGAATCATAAATTGGATGGATTTATTAGCGGTGGCCAGCTCAGAAGAAGACATCATGACTGTCTGTTCATTAGAAAGTTGGTAAAAGTGTACCTTTCGTGTAAGGTCAAGTAGCAGATTTGGATCAGAGACATTAGCCCTGACTGAAGAAAACAAAAGTGATCACACTGAGAAGAAACAGAAAATATCTATTCTAAGGCAGATTAAAGCACAATGCCACTCTGTAAACAGAAGTGCCTTCTTCCTTTTCATCTGCGATGTAAAAAGATATGGCAAACAAAATTGCCAAAATAATTTATGATCCTTTTTCAGTGTATTTCAGAAAGCATCTACATATAATGTATGTCTTATTGAAGAACACAGTCCTAGAAGTTATAGGGCAAGTACTGATCAGCAACCAGTCAGCAATACCCTTTATTGTTACCCATTGTGTACAGGCAGACAGAAATCTTCAGAGAGATTGGAGGTTTCAGTTTTCAAATGAATCTATCCTATGCCACATAATCTTAGTCCACGTACTCAAAAACTGCATTACCAGAGAGGGTAATTTTTATGCAAGTTCTCAGATGTATTCTACATGACTCAATCTCAATTTGAATTGCACTGAACATAGTTCTAAGTAAATAATTTAAGCCGTGTTAGTCTATTCTATGGGCTGCTCTACTACATATATACATATGACACCATTTGAAGTCTAATCTTGAAGTTTCACTGTCAGGAGCTCTAAGACAGTGTTTAATACTTCATAAGAATATTTTTGGAAGTTATTTTTTCTAAGTGTCCTTTACATGTTGTTAAGGTTTCTCATTGTGTTTCACATGGTAACTGTTGTATATTTTAGCTTAGGGACAAGATTTTATTTTAAAGTATCTTTCATTTTGTTATAGGTCACTTGAAATTTGATTTGTTATATTTATTTTGGCAATGGGTTAAAGAATTGGTGAAAGATAAGCTAGTAAGTGGACCTGTTCATGGAGCCACACTCACCACTTATTCTCAGAGAGGAATCGTTTTGTGTGTCTCTTGGCTCACCCAGCATTAACCGCCTTGGGGTCAGCCTCAGTGATCACTCTTAAAAGAAAAAAAATAGAAACTTGTATGCTGTCATATTTATCATCAAGTGAAAGCCCCCTTAAGAAAGTGTCACTTCTATTGTTATGACTATTTATTATTTGTAATAGTGTTAGCATATTCCACTGTTGTGCAGTCTAAGGAAATACAGGTTTATTATAAACAAAAAGAATTACGAGAACATGTAGCTCAGCTTACAGACAGGTGACTGCTGCCTCCTTAGCTTAGGTCATAGGGCCTGATGTACAGAAGTGGCTGAAATTCACAATGGAGGTCAGGGAACATTTTAAAAACATTTGAATTGATATGTAATTCTTTTCATTGGAATTGTGTAACAGTATGGTTTTCCTAGCTTTACATGAAGGTCTCTGAGTGAGGCCTCATATCTTCTATATTTGTACAGTACCTAGTTCATTGTAGGTACTATTATGAGCAAGTAAAACTATTTTAGCTAAAGACCTGAGTATTAGAATCATCTACACATTTATCATATTGATTTCTACACTAAAAACTGGTGAAAATCCTTAATTATAAGTGCCTTGGATACCGTCTATATATTTGCCAGTGTCAGTTTTTTTATTTTACTAGAATCAAACCAAGAAAACATTGGCACTGACATAAGAAACATTGAGTGTGTTCAGGTTGGTCAATAACTGCTTAATTCTACATGAGATTTAATTGAGCTACTTTGTGGTGCTGAAAATTTAATATTCATTGTTTTCATATGGTAAATACTTTGGGTCTCCTCCAGGAAGAAATGCACATAGGCACACGCCAGAGCTGAATGGAAAACATAAGTTTTATAAATTGAGAAACATAATTTAGACACAGTTCTGTTTCACAAAAATGCTTTAAAGGTTTTATTCTCCTGTAGTCACAGAATGAAATTGTTAGTCTTTGCCTTGTTCCACATTAATTTTAAAATATTCTGAGGTGATATACATGGTCTTGTAGAGTTACATAGGTATATAATGTAACATATATAAGACACTGCATAGTCTTACACTAATGGTACTCTTACATAACTTGGCTATTCAGTATAACTTATGTTGTAATCTCGACTTGGCAAATTTAGACATTACCATTTACTAATAGCTTTGTGAATAAAAAAAATGAAAAAAAATTCTTTATAGCCTGCTTTTTCACAATTTATGGTACAGAAAAATGTGTCTCAATCTACCCTATTTAGGTAAATTTGTGTTCGTAGGGAAGCAGCTCAAGGTCTCTTTGCACACACTTAATCATTAGTAATTATTAGTACAAACATATTTATTCAGTCTTCACTCACTGTTAAATAGCTGATTTTTTTTTCCTTTGAGGTGTCCCTAGAGAAAAATTTCACTCTAAAATTAATAATTACAACGATTACTGAGATACAACTGACATTTATTGTTGTTTAGATGCACAATCCATAGTATCCTTTATCCTCAAGACATTGTAGCTCTGTGACAAACGGAGGACAACTCTGCTTTTTTTTATCCATGAACACTAGAATAAGGGCACAGAATATAATTTTTTTAAAAAAATTTGTAGTTGTTATAGAACTATAGAACTGTGTAAGTAAAACTCATTTGGAGATTAGCACTTCCCAAAGGTGCTGTTAAACCTAGAGGCTGAACGTCATCCTATATTGGTGATTAATGCTAAGAATTATCATTATTCTATTTTTTCTTGTGTGTTTAATTTTAATAATGTGAATAAATACAGACATGGAAAATCATGTCTACTAGCAAAACTAAGGCGGCATTTAAAGATGCAGAGTGTGAAGAAAGCTGTGTTACACACTTTTCGAGGTTACTAATTGCTATGTAACAAACTAGCAAATTTTTCTGTAACCATTGACTGCATCTTATGTATCCTTTGCATTAGAACATTTTTGTATCTAAAAATGAAACGTCCATGCTGTAAAATATACAGCTTCCAACATGTGCTAGGGTTGGGGGTTTTTTCAGGCAACAGTGAAATAGATGCATTTCCTAACGTTTGATGAATCGTATTTCCTGGTGCTATTTCTTACACAGTTGTTGCCATATGTTGAAGTAAATGGTAAATTTCCCTAAATTGAAAGACCGGACTAGACCTTCAGGCATTGCAGTAAAGCGAGTGTACAAGGACAACCCAACCACACACGACATTGATCTATACGCAGTATTATTAAGTAGAATCTTTTTGTGTTTACAACTTGAAAAATTCAAATGAGTATTTCAAGATACGATTCCTACAGGAGAATGTTGTCATTTCAGAGAGAACGACTGCAGCATTATCTACGCAAACCTGCTGGCTCTTGAGAAAACCTTGGGGCACTCGTAGCGTGCTTCCGACGCGCTCGGGCAGCGGTGGGGGGCGCGGGGGCCGCTGACCCCGCAGAAGCATCCGCACCCCTGTTTGTGGGAGCGAGGGCTGGGCAGGCTGGGAGGGAGAAAGGCAGACAGAAGCGAGCAAGGCAGGAGTGCGCAGCCGGGTGGGTAATGACAGCTCTCACTGGTGGCACGCTCGTCCCCACGCACCGGCTTGCCCACCGTCAAACCCGTGATTCCTATTTCCCACGTCTGCAGTAATTCACGCAGTACACTCCTGTCGTGGTTTGGGCCAGATTGGCCCAATCCGGTGGAACGACAGATGCTCTCTCTCTCTCCTGCTCCGCTCAGGAGGTGGGAAAGAGAGAGGAGAAAAAAAAAAAGAGAAAAAGAGAGACTTAAGAGTTTAGAAGGAACTGAAATATACAAAGCCGTATCAAGCTCCCAGGATGACAATCACGTCACCAGCAGGCTCAGGGGAAGTCCCAGACTGGACTCAGTGACGGACAGGAACTGGATTCCGAATCTGGAGTCAGGATCAGGATCAGGATCAGGATCAAAGGTAGATGCAGAGACCGAGTCCTCCCAGGACGCCGGCCATTGAAGAAAAAGAGCTGACCCTTTGATCCCTCAGCTTTTATACTGAGCACGAGGCAGATGGGATGGAACACCCTGTGGGTCAGTTTTGGGTCACCTGTCCTGTCCGCTCCTCCCCGCAGGTGTGACCCCTCTACGCTTTTCCGCTTCCGACCCTCCAACGGGGCAAGTAACAAATTTGGCTGGCCTTGGTTGCCATAGCAATAAGTATAAGCCAGAGCCTCTCTGCATACCGTTCCTTGGCATCAGCCATAAACATGGGGCTGATCACTCTGAGAACGAACGGTTTCCTGCACAACATGCTGTTAATTTCAGCAGTTAGAAGAGGCCCAGCTAACAAGCAAAGTTACTGAACAAAATTGGTCCTGCTTTACCTCAAACCAGGACAACTCCCTGTGGCTTTTGCAGCATTCCCAACCGATACAAGTATCCTTTTTTCTCCCGTTAAGTCCCCTAATTAATAAAGCCTGTCCCGCTGAGAAGACGCTTGCTACAGAAGCCCACAGGAGAGCCCGGGCCGCTCCGCAGGCGCCATCCCCGCACCGCCCCGCGCAGAGCCTGGAGGCCGCGCCCTCACAGCCGCGGGCCGGGCCGGAGGGCCGAGCCCGGAGCCGGCGGTCGCCCCGTGTCCCGCAGCCCACCCCACAGCGTGTTCCCGCCCGCCCGGTTACCGCCGGCCCTTTCCCCCCGCAGCGGCCGGAGCGCGGCGGGGCTGAGAGGAGTGAGCGGCGGGGCGGGGCAACCTTCCTGGGGTGCCCGGCACAGCCAATCGGCGCCAGCAGCGGCTGGAGGCAGCCCAATCGGCGCCAGGGCTGGTCCTAAGGTCCCGCCTTCAGGGGCGGGGCCGTCTCCTGAGGGGGAGCCCTCCCGCTCGCCCCTGAGGTGCGGCGGGATGGTGCCGGTGCCGGTGCCGGTGCC
>VFFE01007019.1:65081-110837 GCA_008921705.1 Burhinus oedicnemus
TGGATGAACCAAAAAAAAAAAAAAAAAAAAAAGGGTAGTGAGTATGTCTTTGAGTGGATGTGTTGAAATATTTGTGGGATCTTAATGGTTAGAATCTTTTTGAAAAGTTTTAAATTAAGAGGATGAAATGTTTTGGGTCTGTTTCTTACTTTAGGAGTTTCCTGGCTTTGTAAAGCCCAGTCTAGTGATGCACCATTACAGGGCAGGGGAGGTACCGAGGCATTAGGTCATTCTTTAGATTGGGGAATTATTACAATTGAAGTGACTGGATATTTTCCACTTCCCTAATCTATAAAGAATTAAACACTTAAAGTCATTATAAAATACTAGCTGCTTATTTTGAGGGAGTCTTGGTTGTTATTTCTTTAGTGTGATGTTATTATAAATTTTTCTTTGGTTTTTTTTTTTTATAGCAACTGGGTTCATTGTAGCTTAATTAGTCACCGTATTTCATTTTCACAATTGAATAAACATCTCAAATTAGTGGAAGAAGACAACTTTTACTTTTTCTTAAGGGTTTTGGAAAACAAAAGTAATACTGCATCCTCTTCAGTCTAGGGAGATTGATTACAGCTGAAGGTGAGTCCTATGGTGGCTGCATTTGCCTTTTCCCAATGTGAAATTTATTTTTAAAAAAATGTATATATTTAATTTGTTATCTCAAATTATTAGTAAGAATGAACCACAAAGAAATAAGCATGTTCAGCTGCAGCATGTAAAAAATCTTGATTGTGGGTACTTAAGTAATACTGGAATGGTGACCAATACCAAAATAGCTTCTGGTTAGGGAAGTCTGGGTGAATGACCTGGGACTAACACAGAAGTGTACTTTTCCCTTTCTTCCTCCCATCCAAATAATATTTCATGACATAAATATTTGTGTGACTTTGTGGATGGCTCCAGGACACGTAAGAGTCTTTTGTCATACTGTTACCAAGTACATGAAGGAATATAGTTTTAGGGGTTGTTTTGCTTTTCAGCCCTGTGAGAATCCATTCCTTTTGGTTGTGGAAATCTGAGGAGAAAGATGAGTTTGGGGAAGTTCTTGACTTAATTGGAAACCCAAGTGAATAGAAACTGGATCTGGGTTGGCAGAGAAGAAACATGCCATTACTTTGGCTTTTGATTTGGGGTTGTTGTTGTTACACAATTCCTCGCATCTTGGCTAGGTCACCTTCTTGGCATTTGTTGTATGCAGTTTTTGGGTTAGGATGACCAGTTGTAGTGAATACCCAGGTAATTACCCAGCTTGTTAGATGTTTTTTACCGCAATGCCATTGCTCAGAAATAAGATAATGAGAATGCCAGTTCAGATCATTTCAGATCTGTACTGTGTCAGAGGGTAGAGATCTAGCTTGTTTTTTCAAATGGATTGCATAGCTGTTTTGTAGAAATCCCAGAGCAGGTATCATAGGAGTAACATAGGTTATTTTATTTTTCTGTACCAGGGCAAATTGTACCGCATGAGCACTCCCTGAGCAGTATAATCACAGTGAAAGCTGAGATTACATTTCCTTTTTTAAACTCATGTCGATATGGGTAAAAAGAATTTTAGGAATTTTTCAGTGATTGATGCTAGTGTAGTTCACTGATGTCAACCCAACTATCTGTGTGCCAGCTAATTCTGATAGTCATGCAACTCGCTGTTCTTGAAAGCCTTTTGATGAAACTTTGGTTCTTTTTTTCCATTCGGTTTGCAGATCAAATGGAAAGAGATGCTAGAGCAAATCAAATTTGGTATAAAGTTTTAACTGAAAAAAAAGTCTCCTGAATAGTTGGTACTTAATACTGAGTTTTGCATTGAAAATGGCATGTATTCCATGACGTACACATACTTTTAATGGAAGCCTAGAGATGGACAAATAATTATCGACCAGAAATACTGAACTAAATCACTTCTGCCTCAGTATGCAAGGATCTTTTAATATATTAGACACTTTAAACTTGAAGTCAGGAATCAGGTGCTAACTGCCTTCTGTGCTTGTGGTGATAGGACAAGGGGTAATGGTTTTAAACTAAAAGAGGGTAGATTTACATTAGCTACAAAGAAGAAATTTTTAATGATAAGGGTGGTGCGACACTGCAGCAGGTTGCCCAGAGGAGCTGCGGATGCAGTCAAGTTGTAATCATGCTAGTCCGGTGCCTTGCTCTTCAGGCACTGCTTTACTGGCAGCTACGGTGTCGTAGAACCATTCCTGGGGCACTTCTGTGGAACTCACTGCTTTGCTTACTTATTTGTCTGCCTCCAAAGCAAGAGACTGTATAAAAAAATACCTCTGAGCAGGATACTTGGAAGAGTATAGGGAGCATGAGTTTGTACTAGGCAGTTTAGAAAGCACCCGAGACCTGTTTTGTCCTTATGATCGTTGTGCAGTACTAGGTGATACTACCCTCTCGAGGTTGATGTCATATTTGCAAAGGAGAAAATACTGCACACATTTATAAGTCCAGAGTTTTTTCTCTAGATCACCAGGAAACATCTTTGGGGTTTTTTTGTTGCTTTTTTTAAGCCAGCCTTAGAATGTTCTGCTTAGTAAGCTGGACAAGCGACACAGCATAATAGCCTGTGCCTCAGTTTTTATTCTGTAGACTAGCTTAGCCATATTTTTTCTTCTCGGTGAGCAGACTGTATCCCAAAAAACTCTGTCAGAATTCTAGAAACAGCAATCCAAACTACAGTGCTTCTTTTTTAAGAAAGGATTTATGCAGTATCTCTGGCTGACAGTTTCCTTCCTGTACTGTTGGGCAGCTTATTGGCTGACTGTTTCCATGGAATACACTTGGAAAACATTAAATATAAAAAGAACACAAGCAGTAGATCTGTTGTGGAAGTGATGATTACAGTTCAGCATAATAAATGCAACTTCAGTGCTCTTTTCTGACTCTTCCCTTTCATAACACTTCTGCAGGTTTCAAAAAGTACACGTCCACACCCTCACCCTGCGCTAGCTTTGCATACTGTGAAGGAGATTGCACAACGGAAAACTTGCCACTTTCCTGTAAGCTGGCCATTCTACGGGGAACGCCAGGCACGTGTGTGGCTTCCAGGAACCGTTCAGCAAACGCTGGTAAGATCTGTACCTGGATGTGTGTTATGCAATGGGGAGGAAGACCATTACGTTATTTCTTCTGATTGTGGCATTGAAACACTATGGCTTTCTGAACTGATGCTAGAAGTTCTAAGCATATTTGTTTCTTAGTCTTCTATGAATTGTTACTCCTTTTTCATCTGCCTCCCCCTTCACTTCTAATTCTCATTTGCCTTCTGGTGGGGTATAGCGCAAGACGGTGCTAGGGGCATCAAAAGGATCACTTCACCGAGGTGACTAATTCTGTGACAGGAAAAGAGAACATGTCTAATAAAAATTGCAGTTGTATTTACATTTATTGCATTAGCCTGTTAAAGAGTACTTTATAGAATGTGTTGGGGAGGAAAGTCTAGAAAATGTTCATGGATTATCAGATGCCTATATGGGCTGAGGTACAGAAAAGAACATGTCTACACTGGAGCATACTGGTTTATGCATTTGAAGGCATGAAAAATTACCTTGTACCTCTGATGTATGCACCAGTGTGGATGTGGTTTTGAATCCAGGCAAGCTAACTGGAAAACTAATTTTCTTTTTCTTTTTTTTTTTTTAACTGGAAGAGATATTGATGGTTTCCTTGATAAGATCCACATTAACAATCCCTTGGCAATCAAGCTAATTTGTCAACAGAAAACTGATTCCTTGTCAATCTAGTTTGCATAGCTTGTTACATGAACTATCTAGTTTGAGCTACTCTTAAACAAACACACAAAAACCAACCCCACAAGTAACTGCAGTTTCAGCATAAGCTTTATTCTCTATTATAGATGTGTATAGCAGTATAAGAGGCTTCTGCCAGTTCTAGAAAGGATTCATATAGCCTTCAAGCACGTCATTTAGAATAATCACAATATTTACTAAGGAAAAGAGATAAAATAAGAAAGTAAGCCTACATGTCAGCCTGTGATTCACCTTGCCCTTTATTATTTTTGGCTTGAGATCTTGTATTCTTCCTTGAAAGATAATCTGTTCCAACGTCTGCCAGGGTAAACTGCTCAGGTTCACAAACTTCTTTCTTCTTTAGAGTTGTGAAATCAGTAATAATTTCCTTTTAAAGTAAAATTTAAAGCAAATCAGGCCATCAAGTGCTGTCTTTGTCCTTCATCTTGCCTCAGTTTTTCATCTGAGTTTCTAAAAAGACAAAAGATAAAGACTATTTTGATAGATTATTTTACTAGTCAATATTTTTCTGAAAATCCTGTTTTGATAATCTGTCTAAAAGTTCTACAAGTGCTCAGCTGAAGGCAGAAGATAAGGTGGCTTTCACGTAGTTACATTCTGTAAGGGCACATATGCGTAAGCCTCTCTTATTTGTATAATGGCCATAGAAGTAGCCCTTCAGAAGGAATTTGGAGGAAAGCAGAGAGAGGACCTTGGGGGAAGTCTTCAGAGCCTGAAAAGCAGGGTGAAAGCAGAAGCGTGAAGTGATTTGTAGCTGGAATGTGTAACGCGGATATTAAGACTGCCATAAACATTAAAACAGAAGATTCGGAAAGATCAGCTTAACACAGGCAAGTGCAAATGACATATGACAGGCTGTAAATGTAAAAGCCAGACAGCCTGTGGTGGGAGCTGGTCATTAGAACTTTAGTTATCAGTGAATCAGCTGGAACTATCTTAGCTACAATAATGTTTTTAATACTTTTCACCATGAAAATTGTGAAGGTCAGCTGAGAAAACAGGGAAATGGTGGGATTTGAGGGCAAGGGGTGTGTGGGGGGAAGATTGGTAGTGTAAGGAGGGGAAGCCTTCCCTTTCTGCCTAATATACTTTAACGTGATTCTTCAAAGTTCAACTAGCAGTTTCTGAACATCAGATACTTTAGTGGTTCTCTTAGTGGCAACTCAGTCCCAATCACTTCTGAAGTGCTGCTCTGAATGTCTCACCTGACAAATTAGATGACAAAAGTTGTTTGGTTTGTGGTGTCGGTGTTTTTGTTTGGTGGCTTTTTTTTTTTTTTTTTTTTTTTTTTTAAAAGCTCTGCTTTTATGACTTGGTTGGCAGTACCTTTAGCATTCTCTTGAAGCATGTCCCCTAGCATCTTCTCCAGCGCTTGTCCATATTCTTGATACTCTTCTTTTGTCATCTTGACACCAATTTCAAAGGGAACATTAAACTACAAAAACATCAAAAGACAGAGTTTAACAGACAAGTCCTGGGCAAGAACACTGCAAGTTAATTTTATTCATGGGAATGATGATAAGAAAGAGGTATAAAGGTTATTCCACCTATTCACTTATTAGTGCTGAGACACATAATCAAAATCTCAGAGACAGGGTGTAAGCTACTGCAGACCGAACTGCACAATAAACTGGAGGAAAGAAAACTTTACAAGAAACTCGCATTATTATATGTTAGTTCTGAAATGTAAGTGAATCCTAAATAGGAGATTGATCTGAATGACTGCAGCTAATTTTAAATCATTTCAAACCATCAATGCTGGCAGATTTCACATGCCCTTTCCTACTTGTCTTTCAAGTTAAAAATTATTGTAGTTTTAATTTATACTGCCTCCTGTGACAGAAATTGTATTACCTAACCCCACCCCTTAAACTTGTATGTGAGCAAGAGGAAAAAATACAAACCTTAATTTCGATACTGTTACTGTCATCTTCTGCCCCCGCTTTATCTGTATCCCAAAAGCCTTCTGTGCCTCGACGATGTAATTGTGCTGTGGGTTTATTTGGAGCCTTTTGTTGCTAGAAAGTGAGCAAAATAACATCTATATATTCTTTCCATAATCAAACTAGTCAGTAGTGGGGAAATCAGAATCCCTAATTAACACAAACGGAGCAGATTAGCAGAAGGAGTCATACACTTATGTATATGTCATAGAATCATAGAATCATTTAGGTTGGAAAAGACCTTTAAGATCATCAAGTCCAACCTTTAATGATAGGTAGGCCTATAATAATTGCTGTGGGCACTTTAATAGGAATTTGGTTTAAGGGTTCCTTAAATAACAAGCACCTTACAGTTAATTTCCAAAGAAAATACCAACAAATAATTTCAAATAATGCTTACTCTTCAATTGTTCTCCTTTTTCAGATTATTAATTCTTAGTGAATGAGATTAGATACATATTCTCATAGCATAAATACAAGGCTAATGCTTTGTTACGGAAGTTCTCTGGAATAACTCCTTCCTCTTCCAGAAAATAAGTCTTCTGAAATCTTCTCAGAACACTGTAAATAATATTGGTTTTAAGGACTCATAGAGGAGGACAATCTTTTTCCTGAATTTTTTTACCTGTGTTCTTTTATATTCAGGGCTTAAAAAACTAGAGCCAGCCAGAGTAGTTTCTGTCCAGAGGATGCTGTAAAGAATAATTCCCAGCAGAGTACCTCTGAGAAACATGATTATCTTCGTGAGGCAGGATGTCAAACCTGAAAGCATAAGTATTTAATTGAATCCAGATCTAGTGAAAAATCTTTCTTCTGACTTGAATGACTTGAAATTATTTCTGAAGATGGACATATAAAGCAAACATAATTTTTATATGCTAAAGGTAAAAATATCCTGTCCAAAAGAGATTATTGCTTACAGTGTTTTCTTCTATAACTAAGATATAGTAACTGGAACAAATAGGTTAGCGGAGAGGAATTACACAGGAAAACCAGCAAAAGCTGAAAATGCTCTGAAACTTTACCTGGTTAGATTCGTGGCTTCACCAAACAGCTGCTTTCTGAAGCACTTTATATAGTGAGTGGAATATTTGTTCTGTTCTACAATATTCCTGGAAATGCAATCTGATACGTATTTAAATTCCTTGGAAACTTGGCCTGCTTGTAAGATAACAAAATCAACAAAAAAGAGAAAACAGTGCATAGATTTGTTGCTGCGTTTATTTTTACATATAACGGAATTGTGTAGGGAATGAAGTGAGAGTTTCCTTTTTTCCTGTGGCATTAACGTTGTTCCTTTTAAAAAATAATTAATAGCTGTAACATTTTTTTTTCCAAAAGCAAAAGCCTCAAACCCTTTTTATTATCTGAGGTGGTGTAATAGAAATGGAGAAGTTGTGCTCTATTTCTGACCTGTGGTGACAGCTGTGTTTCTCACTTTTGCCTTTCAGTGCATTCCCTCTCTTCAGTATTCTCTCCCAGGTTCTGTTTTATCAGATTTTGTTGTCCTTTGCTGGAAGACTGAAACTGAAAATAATACCTAGGAAACTTGGTTTCCATTACTCTAAAAACAGAATATTAACAAATTTTTAAAACTTCAGTGAAGATTAGTAACAATGGCTGAGTATCTAGAAAAATCCCGTGAAGAGAAATTGGGATTTTTTTTTTTTTTTTTACTTGAGAAAGAGTGTGAGAAAAGAAGGAATATATGATGAAGGATGACAACTTTGCAACTTCTATTGCTTGTATTCTACTTTAACCTGAATGATGTGTAATTTGTGGGATCCATTTTGCACTGCAGCCCCACAAACTTCCAGCAGTAGGATTGAGGAAGGCATGGTAAATGTGCAAAGATGGGAGGATGAGGAGGAATTTAGTTAAATCAGATTTGCTTTGGAGAAAATGTACCATGGAGCCATTTATAACCATCTTAACTGTGCTCTGGCCAAATAAGACTTCAGCACATCTGTGGAGTTGGAAAACTAGTTTTATTTGGGGATGCAGTTCCATTTTATTTTCTTCTGCAAACATGATTTAAGAGCTTTCCTCTTCTCATGTCTCATGTTGTGGTTTGTGGTTGATTATTTCAAATATTGTGCAGTCATGCTGTAAATCAGGTTTGTGAAATGATGCAGATATTAAAAGAAAATCACTTCTGAAACGTGTCTGGTATCAGATGAGTTGGCAAAACTGAGGAAGCTAGTAACTGTGGTAAGGGAGCTGAAAACAAATGGAGGTGATGAGTCAAAAACCCCTCTAGCAACAAAGCTAGGTTAAGAAACTCTGAGAGTTAATCTTCACCTTGGCTTTTATCTGAGGTCTTCTTAATAAAAACATTTGACAGCACAAAGAAAGCAGGCAGAGCTTCTGGATCCTACCAGAAACATCAGAGAAGCAGAAGCCCCTTGCCTTTTCATAGCACACTGTATTTTGTTCTGGGCTGGCCACAGAATCAAGCTATTTCTGGATTCCCAACATAACAGGGAAATGTCTCCCCTGTAGCTTCCAGGAGCTTGGTCTTTGGATCAGTTTTATTAAGGCCTGTCAGCACTCCAAGTAGTGAGGAAAATATGAATTTAGATAGGCTCTTCTACAAAACAGTGGGTTTTGTTTGTTTTCTAAGTTTCAAGTGACCACACTTGCCATTAAGGACAGTCTAGTTACCAGTGTATCAGTAGGAGACATGCCAGAAACTTCATAAACTTAACAATGCAGATTGAATGACAGAACTATATTTCTTATGAGGAAACTCCTTTCAGTCATCACAAGACTCAAACTTTTCTTCTTTTCAGGCTGGATAGTGAAAGGGAAGAACTACGGTGCACTGTGGGCACAGGAGAGACCATGCTGGCGTTAATCAGGCTGAGTAACAATTTTAAGTTCTTCAGTGTGAAACTTATGTTGGCTATAGTATTTTTGTCTTTCTTTTCCCCAGCCCTGACCCCAAGAGGAGGAGGGGATCAGAGATCAAAAAACATGAAGCTTATTGTAAAGAGCAACTGCAAAACTTTCACTTAATGCTTGTATTTGCAATGAATAGACTGTGTAACTCTTAAATAGTCTTTTATCAATTGTAGTTGTTGGAGATACTTTGATCATTACTTGAAACCATTTTAATACATTACATTTTAAGTACGAAGGAATAACAGGCTGAACTGGGCCTTAGTGCTAAGTAGGCTTGAATTCTTAAGTATTAAAACTCATAAAATATAAGGACAACTTCTAATAGGGTCAATTGTGAAACCTAATATCCCCACAGGCAAAAACTTTTCCTGTGTACTTAAGGAGTTAGTGCCCTTTTTCCTTAGAATGAAGTGTGGTAAAAGCTAACTAAGAATAAGGCTTCATTTTTAAGCCTTCTTACTGATTTCAAGTTTGTAGAAGTTTCACAGCAGTTAAAGCCAAGCCAAAACCCTCCTACATGACCAGGTACTCTGTATCAAAGACGACCAAATGGGTATGGTACTGGGAATGAAAGGCTGCCTGTTCAGCTTAGCAGTTATTATTATGATCTTAGTAGAAATGGAAAGCAGCTTGAAAGAAAATAGTTTTTGCTGTGTAATTTGAAATGGAACTGTTGGGATCTAATGCTAATTTCTAGGTGAGTTGATTCATTTTTTGGGTAAGGCTACAGTGCATTTAAACAAGAACAGGAATGTTGCATGCTTCTGTTGGTATTCAGAAAGATAATTCATGTATACGTTTCTGTGAGAGCAACTAGGATGATACTTGGCTAGTATTGATAACAATCATAAAATGAGGGTTTTTTTCTAGAAAAGGAGGTATATTATCTTGACTATGCCAAAAGAAAGAGTGTGCCTAGGAACCATTACCTTGGAGAAGGAGGAAGGCTGTGAATTGTTCACTTGTGTTGCTTCAGTGCAGCTGAAGAATAAAGGGAAAATGTGACCTTTTAGTTAAGTACTTTCTCTCTTGTAGGAGGGGAAGAGTGCTTCTGCTTTTAGCTGAAGGCATACTGAAATGTGGTTTGTTTGAGCTTAATATACTTGCCTGAAGTGCAATGGCACATAAGTTCAACTGAAGGTAAAACTTTGTTCTTTCTTAGACTATATAGTGTCAGTCTCTAGTGGACCAATACCTTCCCAGCTATTACAGAGCTAGTACCATGGCTGGGAGGACAACACGATTGTGGCTTGACTGAAGGTAGACTGTAGACAGCCTTGGCAAGGCCCCTGTGAAGAGATTATTGAATATAGCACACCAGGCCTTAAGCAATAGGACTTTATTCTGTTGGTATCTCAAAAAAAAAAACCCCACCTGAGGTACAGTACAGAAGTGTGGCTAAAAAAAAAAAAATCTTCAAGTTGTGGTTTGAATTTTCATTTTGGTTAAATAACCAAGTTTGAGATTATTGTCAAGCAAAAGACATATGCATTCCACTACTCCTTTTCATCTTCAGGAAAGCACAGAGACTTTCACATATCCAAGCATGTTATTTTCAGGAAGATCTAAGCACCACTTCACTACTACCAGAAGGACTAGCTAGCATGCTGTCATCTAATGCTGAAAACTCCACCAGCCAGAACAAAGTTCTGGCCTTTGAAGGGTGTCCCCTTGCACAAAGGAGTTGTGCACCACGAGCGCCTGGAGTCCACAGCACATCCAGAAAAGCAGGGTACAAAATCTACAGCATCAAGGAGTAGTGTAAGGCACAGTACTTTGCTATGTTCTTTACCTTAAATTTAAGGGAATGTCGATTAAGGCTGATTATCAATATATTGTAGCTTCCCAGTAATAGAGTGCTGATAAAATCGGGTAATTGTTTCCCATGTTCATGTCCAGTTTAGATAAAAATCAGTTCTCATCCGGTTCAAGAAACATTGCAAATCAGGTATAGTGATCACTTGTTGCAGCTGAACGTTCTCTCATGCATCATTGCTCGTTCTGCTGCCCCTCTGTAACGGCAGACACTCCTCCTTGGCCCTTGTTGACATCGCTGATACATGCCCACAGTCCGTCTACTGACTCCTTCCATAGCGTGACCTCAAAAACAGATCAGGAAGAAGTTTCAGCCTTAATACATTCTCAGTTTCCCATTCCCTTGCAACCATCACACCACTACTTTGGTGACAGTCTACAGTTATGGACATCAAGTGTTGCAATATTGTTTTAAGTATCAAGTTATTTGTTGCTGTATACGGAACAATTATCCAGTGGTAAAGGGAGAGTATGTACATTCTGCTGTTAGTACCCTACAAAATAAAGTTAAGCCTGCATTTCTGATCTCCAGTAAGGACTAAGAATACAGTGGAAGTAGTTTTGCCAAAGGTTAGGGTCTTTCTCCCCTCCCATTGCAGCAAAGGAGAATCTACAACAGTCTTAACTTTAAAGTGCTAATAGCCTGTCTCATCTCAGTCCTTCTGAAAATATGGCATGCAGGAGTAAAAGCCAAGGCAGTAGTACTCACTTTATTGTCTCCTCCAGACACTGCAAGAATATTTGCAGTAATGGACCAACTCACATGCCAGACAACATCATTGAACTTGTGCAGCAACTTTGGTGACCATGAATTTCCAGAGGCATCATCGCATGTCCAGATAAATACTCTGCCATCCTACAAAAGCAAGCAGACTGAGTTGGCTGGACCACTAGTTACAGCACAAAAAAACCAACCTTGATTGCACTTGCGGCTGCACTTCCAAATCACCCTACAGTCCTAGATGTGTTTACATGCATTTTTGCTCAATGCAGCAAAAGGGGCTGTTTTCTTACTACAGCTAAAAGCAAGATAGGAGTACAGCTCTCTGATGAGAAAAGCTACATACAAAAGGTGACTTGCAAACACCAAAGAGCTCCCAAAAATACATATGTATCAGCTGAATTTTTCCCTAGAATGAGATTTTGCTTTCCAGTCACATGCCAGCAAGTTAGCAGCTTACTGAGTAGTTGTCTTGCTAAAAAAAAAAAAAAAAAAGCATTTACAGAATTATTAGCAGCAAGAACACTACAGACAATATGACAGTTGAGAACATCAGAGCTGATCAAGAATGCCAGTTGTTAGACAACAGTATTTTTAGCTGCAAGTTCAGTGATTTTCATCCAGAGACATTAAATACAATGTTAATTTGAAGGTCTTCCTCATAGCGAGACCATCCTGCTCGTGATTTTCAAAATAAAAGATAGTCTTTGGTACGGAGCCACACAAGCAAACCTTTGTCCAGAAACGCATCCATTTGACTTCTGAGTTTGGGAGGAACAGGAATGAAAGGCTCTTACACACAGATCCAGATATAGCAAGGGATTGCCAAAAGGACGTGTTACAGCAGTTTTATCCTTACTATTCCCTTACTAGAGAAAAGGGGAAGGAAGTAAGTGGAAGCAAGGGCACTGAGAGCCTGCCTCTGTCACTCCAACAGAAGCCTCACCTGTGAGCAGCTAGCAATGGTACTTGTTGGCAAACCTATGGATGGAGCCCAGGCTACATCTCGAACCCAGTCGCTATGAGCCTCCAGCTTCTGCTCTTCTTTCCACTGACCCTCTTCTTCCCTGAAAACACATTTATACAGTCAGAAGGGTGGTGGCAGCAGCCAGTCATATTTCTCATCTCCTGTTCTGGAAGACTTTGATTTTGTAGCTTTCAGGCTCCTGACTTATCCAGATAACACGAAGTACAAGTGTTCCCCACTCTTCTCCAAAAAGCTTTTTGGCTTAAACTGAGAAAATCCTTTCTAGGGAACAGAAAGCAGCACACAAAAAAGAGTATTTGATCTTCAGTTACTGTACAGAAATCTGCTATTGTCCAAGTGACAGAAGTAATCAATTAGAAAGCCGCTTTCCAAGATAGGATTAAGCACGGCTATCACAAATTGCTACAACCATGTGAGAGATTGTACATCACTAAGTTGTTTCCCTTTTTAAAGCACTTCTCTAAAACAGTAATTCAAAGATGAAAGCATAGAGATGCTGCAAATATTGCTTGAGATACGAGCAGGGACATTCAAAGGCTATAAAGGATATCAAGTTTTATAAGTTCCTAAGTCTGGCAACAGAGCACTTACTTCCAGATCTTCACAAGGTTGTCACAGCCACCAGATGCAAATCTTTTGATGTAGTTTGGTTTTTGACCAGATGGTTGTTCTATAAGGCTTCCTGGTACAACAGCAGGAGCCCAACTAACTGCATTACATCCAATCTATTTAACGAAAAAATATCATTACTAGAAGTTGCTTACTTTAAATAAATAAATAAAAGCTGCTGAGGGGGCAAAGGCCACATAGCATACTTGACGAGGAATAAGCCCATCTTGGGAAAACAGGAGTCTTGCACAATGCTGGATGGATATCAGATAAATAAAAAAATCCAGATACAGTCTAGTCTCAATAGGGTACTTATTCAGAAAGCCTTAGGTAGCTAAGTAACTGTTTTATGTGCAAATATCATCTTGGATATGTAAACAGTGGAGACAGAGATATAAACTGAAAAGACACAAGACATACGCAGTTGCTAAGATTTAGGAATGCAGGAGCAGAAGGAACCTGTGGGTCCGGAGCCCAATTTCCTTTTATTGTGAGCCACTGCTGTTAGTTTATCAGGTTCTGCGTAAGCAAAAGTCTCCACTATTTCGGGAAAAACAGGACAGTCCTGCAGTTTTTCCAGCTTCAGTTCACTCACAGTCAGTTTGTACAAGTGTTCTTAGTACCAAAGCCATTTCCTACCAGGTAACTTCCAGCACTGAGTTTAACAATAATGCTTATCAGAGCTGTTTAGTAACTTTCGAATGGATGTCTTGTTTTCTACTTCATTTTAGTCCCTATGAAGTATACCTTCCCAGTCTGGATTAATTTAAAACAAGTTATTCTTGATTCTGGAAAATGTTTCACATGGTTTCATTGTATTTCAGTATTTATCTAGTCTAAAATTCTTTGAGGCATCAGCTCGGTGCTTATCTGTAGCTCCAAGAACCCTGTGCTGCTCCACAGGAACAGACTCACCGTATGTGCATTGCTGATCTTTTTAACTTCCCATTGCCCATCACCCGTGTAGCTCAGTAACGAAATGGCCCCATCAGAGCTCCCGCAGGCCAGGATCAATCCGTAGTCGTGTGGTGCCCAGCAGACAGAATTCACTGTGAAGGGTGAGTCAGGTTGGATTACAACACAGTGACTACCTAAAATCGATTAACCAATTCACTGACTAATATTAGTGGAATAGTCACTAAAAGCGAGCAGCTTTGAAAGCTAAAAACAAGAGTCTTAGCATTCTGAATTTCAGCAAAGCCAGTCAATTAACATTGCTTACTGAATGACAGAAAACTGCCTTCATTTTTGCCATCCTTTTAGAATGAGAACACCAAAAGAGTATTCTTAATGAGAAATTAAAAACTGACTATCCCGTGCAACAGCAAAGAGTATCACTGACTCTAGAACAAAAGCTGGATGGCAGGCATAGTATGTAAAGTCTAGATTAGTAACAAAACAAAGCTGGAGGCTTCTCAGATCTGCATGTAGGAGGACCAATCATCTGAACAAACCAGTTTCCATTGTAAAAGAAAACACAGCATGCTAAAATCCACCTTTCTCCTTTCTTCCTGTAGTGGATACATAGAATGTTTTCCTCAAGAATTCAGTACCCTACCATCTTCTTTATTTGAACGCCAATTTATTTGTAAAACAGCTCCTACATAAACATGGTATGAATCAGGACAGGAAGGTATTTAGCAATATGACATTTGTAAATGTGTATGATGTGTAAATGTTCTGTTTATGCTGAACAGACTGTCTCTCCATTAATTTATCCCTATCTGTTTGATAGAGGCTTTCTTTAACACTGATGGATTTACTCCAATCTTATCTGAATCCTCCCATATCCCCAGTCTCACTTCCCAGCTCCAGACCCCACATACCCGAGGAATCATGCCCTGTGTACTCATACGTCTTTTCCCAAGTGCCATTTTCTTCCTTCCAGATAATAACCTTCCTGTCATAGGAACAGGAAGCCAAGATATTTCCATACATAGGATGAGCCCAGGCAACCTGCCACACGGGGCCTTCATGCCTGCAAGAAACAACACTATTTGGAAAAACTGAGGGAAACCCATTCCAGTTGCGGCTGTTTCACAGCCATCAATATTGTAAATCAGTGTTTGTAAGTGATTAATGAAGTGATAATTAAGAATGAGAGCAATGTCAAGATGAAAAACAGCATGTAGGACTGTCAGACAAAGCCATTGCCATCGAAAACAATTCCAAACGTTTATCCTTATATTAGCAACTAAGATTGTGAGTTTACTTCCCAAAAATTATAGGTGTCAAGTACTTAATGAATGAAAAAGTCCCAGTGTTACTTCAAACTGTCTCTCTGTCCCCCCTTACAGCTCTGAAGGGTTGTTTAGCAACAACCAGCCAGAGTAATTATTACCTTGGAGGAATTTACCATGCATCTTATGGTACCAAAGAGCAAAATGGCAAAATACTAAAATTTTCCACAGATTAAAGTCTTCAGTTTACGACACTTTACCCTCTCAGGTCGGCAATAAGGATTTGCCCTCCATTCCGAACATCAAAGATCTTCACAGATCTGTCTGAAGAACAGGTCGCTAACCGAGTGCCATAGTAATCCATCTGAGCGTCATGCTGCAAGGCGACGGAAAAGCTGCTGTCAGCACACGTGAGTTCTGCTTTAACAAATCTTACTACTTTTTAAAAGTAGCTGTAAGAATTGTGAACAGATGACAAGTGCCAGCATGACAGACTAAAAAGGATAGTTTTTAAACACTACAGACAAGCCACATACATAATTTATTTCCCCAATAGCTACTTTCACTAACTATACAAATGTTATTCAGAAGTAACCTAGGGAAGTCAGAGGTAATGCACAGCGTTTTCAGGAGAGGACAGGAAATTAGTGCCATTGACTGTAAAGCCTTGCCCAGCTACATACTTTTGTTTCTTAATATGTAAAGTGGGTGTAAGAATACTGACGCCTCTTATTTATGTTTGAAACTTCATTATCTAACACAGATCCTTGCTTCTACAAATTACTTTGAAAATTTTCCTCCTCCCCATGCTTATACATCTGCTCCCAGAAACATCCACGTAAAGGAAAATCTGTTTAATTTCCCAAAGTTCTGTACCATTGAGTATTATGGTACTAAATGTACCATACCATTTAGCATGGTACAGAACTTTGGCAGATGTAACTGGTTTTCCTTTGTGTATTTTCCTGCATTTTATCTATACTAAATGATATACCAGATATGCTACATTTTAGTATAAAATGGTATACTATTTAGTATACATATTGCTTCACAGAAATGAGCAGAAACAAGCCTAGGAATGAAAATTAAAGTTTTAAATCGTTTCTCCTTCCCCTGGTAGCAGCTACCTTTTCCTGCCCACACCGCGTAAGAAAGCGCTGTCAGAATTCCAGACAGTATTCTCCACCTAATACGCCCCGCGCACCGTTTTGTACCGGTCTGTACGGGACACCCCCGCAAGAGGGTGCCGCACGGTGCTCCGGCGGAACCGGGCCGGGCGCCGTTGGCGGAGCCGGTGTTTCTGCCCGAGAGCAGCCGCCCCCCCCCCGCACACTTACTATCATGTCCTCGTGAGAGGTGTCCACCGTGTTGATTACCGAGACCTGCGGGGGTGGAGGAGAGACAAGAACAAGCAGACGGCACACCGACGCGCGGAGCCTGCCTCCCGCACCGCCCGGGACCCCCGGGCTCCCGACCCACCGGGCCGCCGCGGAGCCGGCGCTGCCCGGGGCCGCCGTTAAGCAGCAGCCGAGCGCGTTCCACCCTTGTGCCGTGCCCGGGCGCGGCCCGGGAAGCCGAATCCGGCTGCGCTCGGGCCGAGCGCCGCGGACACCGCCGGTTCTCCGCCGCGCCGCCCCTCCCTCCTGCTCCGGGCGGGCGCGGCGGGGAGAGGCAGGGCGGCCCGCGGCCCCTCTAGCGGCCCCCCCTTCGCCCCCCGCCCTGGGCCTACCATGGCGGCGGCGGACCCCGCGGTGCTCCCGGCGGCGAGCGGCCCAGCCTACCCTCGGCCGCGCTCCTCAGACGTGGCACGGCGGTCCGGCACCCAAACGGCCCCGCCGCGCCGCGCGCCCCGCCCGCCTGCGCGCCAAGGTTCCGCCCGCGCCCGGGTTCCGGGGGCGCTGCCCTCGCTCGGCCGGCGGCGGGCCGGTGCCCGCCCTGCCCTGCCCTGCCCTGCCGCCGGTGTGCTGCCCTCGGCCGGGCCTCGCCTTGTTCACCGGCGAGAGGCACCGGCCGAGCCCGGAGAAACAGCCCGCCGCCGCCCGTCGGGCTCGGGCTGCCGCGGGCCCCGCCGGTAGGAGCCGCCCGCTCCCGGCCGGCGGGGCCTCTCTCCCGGCCGCCCCCCTGGGTCCCGGCCCGCCGCCTCGGGGGGGCGCCCGGCCGGCGGCGGGCTGAGGGGAGCGGGTGGCGGTGGTGGCGCGACCCCGGCCCCCGTGCCCGCCGCCATCTTCCCGCGCAGCCCCGGCGCCGCCGCCATGGCCAGCGTCTCCTACCACATCTCCAGCCTGCTGGAGAAGATGACCTCCACCGACAAGGACTTCAGGTGCGGGGCCCGCCGCCCCCGGCACGGCAGGGGACGCTCGGGCGGCAGCCAGCCGGGGACGGCGCCCTGGGGCCCTGGGGAGGCTGCACGGGCGGGGGGCTTTCCACAGCAGGGGGGTCCCTTCCCACGGGATCCCCCTTGCACTTGGGGGGTCCCTTCCACTGGGGCCCTTCCCACTGGGGATCCCCTTCCCACTCGGGAGTTCCCGTCACAGTGCGGGGGGTCCCTTCGCACGGGGTCGCCCTTGCACCGGGGGGTCCCTTTGCGTCAGGAGCAGGCACTCTGCCCTCGGCCCTGCTGGCAGGTAAAATCCAGCTGTAGGATGTTTCTGTATGAGAGGAATTAATCGGGTTTATTTACAGTATTTCAAACCAGCTGTTGTCTTCTGACTGAGGGGGGAATGTAGAGAAACCAGCAAGGTTCCCCTCCCGTGCCCAGATTGCTGCGTAATGGAAGTGAACCAGCAAGCAAAGTGGAAGGGGGAATAAAAGTCTTAACAGCTAGACTTTAAATTCTTATTTCTTTTGCAAACATCGTAGCAAAAATGCTGAAATACTTCTTAGTTCGTTTTTCCACTGGAAGGATAGATGGTCGGTGCATTAGAAAGGCTGAGGGACACCAGTCTGAGCTGCCCTGTCACCCGGGTGGTGGACGCCGCAGGTACTGGCTGCGCTCAGACTGCTTTAAGAACTATTTCTGTGCCATGGGAAAATATGGGTCCCTAGCAGGAGTAAGATGCTTTTATTCTCTTTGTGTATGTCAGCAGAAAAACCAGACATCTTTGTAGGATTGGGGCTGGTGGCTCGATACTTAAGGCGCTCTATAATAAAAAATAGTGAAAACTAACAAGTATGAAAGATTTTACCCATGAGCATATCGGTCTGTCAGAATCAACCTGGAAGCTAGTGTTTGTGCCAGACTTGATATTTTGAGGTCTTTTAGAAGGGAGGGGTTAGTAGTATCCTAAAGGTAGGTTGATTTTTGCGGAGGCTACTGATGTTTTTCTGATGTTAAAATAGGTACTTTTTAAGGAAGTCAGTGATGGAGTAGTTGAACAAACACTTTGTTCAAAGAATTTACAGTTAATACTCCAAACAGGAGTAACAACCCCATGTGCCATGTTATAGAGGTATTCCAGGGCCATTTCCTCCCAGCAGACGGTCAAACCTGAGCCCGTTGTCTATCTTCAGTTGCACGGCCAGTTACAGGACCAGGTTTCATGTGCTTCCCTCTCATAAATGGATCCATGTGCCAGTTTCCGAGGTCCCGTGGGCAGGATGGCAGCAGGTAGCGAGTCAAAAGCTGGATGTGTTGCTGTGGAAGACTCTGCTCAGCCTGTGGCCATACTTGGTCATGCTTGTTCTACGCAGTTGTTAAACTGCAAGTGCAACTTAATAGCTCTTGCAGAATCAAAAATAGATTGCATATTGTTAACGTTGTAGGGCAGAGTCCCTCTGATTTTCTCATTTTTGGCTTTCTGGCTGGCTGTCGAAGGCCACAACAGTCCCTCATTCCAGGTGTAGCTAGTTGCTACTCAAGAACAGGCTTGCAGGTTGAAGACACAAATGCTGCCCTGGTACATGACGGCTCTTACATGCTGAATGAGTTACATCAGAGCCTAATTTAAAATGGAACTGTCATTTGCTAAATGGGAGGGAAGAGATTCTCTGTGGTTCCTTTTAAACATCCATCCCCATGCTGGGGCTAACATTAGTAAGGAGCTAATATACGATAATCACACTTGTATTTCTCAGAACCTCAGATTTCTGTACTAGCACCTTTTACATTTCCTGTTGCCAGGGAAAGAGATACTTTCCAGAACTTCTCAATATCCATTTTGGCATTGTCCCTGTTAGAAAAATTAGTTGACTAACAGTCAGCTGGGAGTTTGTTTTTCCTTCTAAGCTGGAATGGTAAATATTTGCTTGGTTTTGCTAATAGCAATCTAAATATAGCCTAAGGAACTTCTAAGGTATGGTTTGCATGGAGTCATGATTTTATTTTTCATTTTTGAGCTTGATGGGTCTTCTCCATGTGTGGAATCATATTATCAGCACTAAATAAGCCAGAAAGAACACAGCCATGTGCACTCTTAGACCCTAGACTGGTTTTCCTAGGCCTGGTAATTGGTGAAAGAAACCCCCATGTGTTTTTCCAGCATAGTTAACCATCTTGTGGTGAATGGAGTTAAATCCAGTTGGCAGGCAGTCACAAGTGGTGGTCCCCAGGACTCAGTATTGGGGCCAGTTCTGTTTAATATCTTTATCAACAACCTGGACGAGGGGATCAAGTGCACCCTCAGTAAGTTTGCAGATGACACCGAGTTGGGCGGGACTGTTGATTTGCTGGAGGGTAGGATGGCTCTACACAGGGATCTGGACAGGCTGGATTGATGGGCCAAGGCTAATGGTATGAGATGCAACAAGGCCAAGTGCCAGGTCCTGCGCTTGGGTCACAACAACCCCATGCAGCACTACAGGCTTGGGGAAGAGTGGCTGGAAAGCTGCCTGGTAGAAAAGCACCTGGGAGTGTTGGTCAACAGCTGGCTGAATATGAGCCAGCAGTGTGGCCAAGAAGGCCAATAGCGTCCTGGCTTGTATCAGCAATACTGTGGCCAGCAGGACTAGGACAGTGATCATCCCCCTGTACTTGGCACTGGTGAGGCCCTACCTCGAACACTGTGTTCAGTTTTGGGCCTCTCACGACAAGAAAGACATTGAGGTGCTGGAGTGTGTCCAGAGAAGGGCAACAGAGCTGGTGAGGGGTCTGGAGAACAAGTCTTATGAGGCATGGCTGAGGGAACTGGGGTTGTTCAGCCTGGAGAAAAGGAGGCTGAGGGGAGACCTTCTCGCTCTCTACAACTGCCTGAAAGGAGGTCGTAGCAAGGGGGCAAGTAACAAGTGATAGGACAAGAGGAAATGGCCTCAAGTTGCACCAGGGGAGGTTTAGATTAGATATTAGGAAAAATTTCTTCACTGAAAGGGTTATCAAACATTGGAACAGGCTGCCCAGGGAAGTGGTGGAATCACCATCCCTGGAGGTATTTAAAAGACAGTTAGACATGGTGCTGAGGGACATGGGTTAGTGGTGGGTTTGGCAGTGTTAGGTTGATGGTTGGACTCAATGATCTTAAAGGTCCCTTCCAACCTAGATGATTCTATGATTCTATCTTAATTTAGTCACTAAGAAAAAATATACAAGCTGGGTCCCACAGTGCCAATTTTAGAGTTTTAGTTTACCCCATTCCTGTTACGTATTTTAAGGAGAGGAGAGAATGTGTGTTTGTCATTTTCACAGATTCGTTAGCTAAAGCCTTTTCACCAGCTACCTCTATCTGAGTTTTCCTCTGGTAAGACAGTAATAATTCTTTGTACCTTATTTTTCAGTACAGCGTAAAGGATTGTAAGTTGCTCTTTGAAAATGTGTTTTCATACAAGCACTAATTGTCAAGTTTCATTGTCCAAAGTGGTGCAAAGGACATGCATTTGTGTCTGTATATCAGCCAATCCACTTTTGTTCTTTCAGGTTTATGGCCACCAACGACCTGATGATGGAACTGCAGAAAGATTCGATAAAACTAGATGAAGACAGTGAGAAAAAAGTTGTGAAAATGCTTTTGAAATTGCTGGAGGACAAAAATGGGGAAGTACAGAACCTCGCTGTCAAGTGGTAAGAGCCTCAGCAGTAACTACCATATTCCTTGGCAGTAGTAAAGCTGTCTCAGACTGCAGAGAGTGCATTATGGTGGAGCCTAGCCCTGCAGTGTCGGCACCTTACTCACACCTCCCTTTGTAGGGGCTTTCCCTCTCATGCCGGGCACAGCAGTTTCTTTCTCTCCTGATATTCAGAAAGGGTGACCATATGGATATCTTTGTAGAGGCAGTAGGTGGTTTTGGAATTAGTTCAGTGTTTATGTTATGAATCTTACCATATTAAAAGTAGCGTGCCTAAGATTTTATTTCTTCAGAGAGAAGCCCAGTTTAAGGTTTTGGTCACCAAGTTTCTGTGCTTTCTCAGGCTTTGAAATCCAGTGCTGAATTTCCCAGTGGTCCTGTCTTTGATAGAGATGGTACTAAACATGTATAGCCCTTCAAAAATGTCCTTTGGATATCAGGTCCAAATCCTACTCTTCAAGGGCATTTTCATTAAATTTTATAGTGCACCTGTTTTTTTCTGCTGCTTTGACTCCAAGTGTAACCTGTGCTGTTGCTTTGCCTTTGACCGTTCTAATATTTTTTTTAATCCAAATGGAAAAGGCAGAAGGTTCCTTTATTATTGAATCATCTGATGAAGTGATCCTACTGCTGACATGTTATTTCCTGTCTCTTTCCCCCAGCATGACTAAATGGGAGTGTTCATTCTAGAAATGAAATTGAATGGGTCAGTTCACGCACAGGGCTCCAGAAAGGTGGGCCATTTAAAGACAACTTTGGGTTCCTGCATTTTTTCCTACTGTGGGTCTTATTCATATTCCCTTCTTGTTAACCATATATTGCTTTTATCCCTGTACTTTCCCTGTGCCCTTTGGCCCTTTCTTTTTGATTCCCACTGTCCTGACTTTTTCTGGCCCTTTTCCTGTCTCTGCCTGCTTTGGGTTTGTTTATTCTGTTTTTTAAAGCAAAACAGCTGGGCACTGAACAGAGTACAAATTTCTTTGCCTGTTTATCTATGGTTGCATTAGCAATAAGTCCATACTCATGACAATCTCTCATTCATCCAGAATGTGATAATTAGAAGGCCTCAAAATGGAACTGGTAATATTTTCTTTTCATACTTAAGGGAGTAGTTACAACAGTTAATGTCCAATCAGTTATTCCCAGCCAGGTGGCAAGGATCTCTAAGAAGGAGAAATGTGACGGTTTGAAAGACACTGGCAGTTGGATTAGGCCGAAGTGTGGATATGTGCAGCCCACATAGGATTCAGGAGTAGGTTAGGAAACTACTGAGAGATCTTGCAGTTGATTTAATCATCTAAAACTATTATCTTATTTCTTCACATGAATGCTGAAATCACACTTCATACCCAAAAAACTCACAAATTGGAAATCCATATAAAAACTTGCCCTGTTTCTGATTCCGTGATATTTTTGTTTTTTTCAATTTAGAGGAGCTGTTTAGCTTCTCTGTGCCTCAGTGTCCCTGCCTGTGAGATATGGATAACCATTGGTTCTTTTCTGAATGTTGACCTGTAAGATTGAACACTACTTGGACTTGCAAAAGGTCTTATTATTTAGTATTTCTTTTCTAATTCTTGTATTTCAGAGTAGCTACTCAGAGTCTAGACAGCTGTTATTGTCCCAATTGTTGAATTTAGGAATAGTCTTGTACAGAACAGGCTGTGTGTGAGTTTGTTTTGTGTACTCTGGGAAACACTGTGTATACAGTGTTTGTTAAGCATGCTGCCAGGGGTAATTGTGGTGTGCCAGCAGGTGTTCCATACAGTTTACATTACTGGAGCTATGCCAAAAAGAAGAGAGAAGAAGACAGAAAATGCATTTCTGTACAAGGATTTTATAAACTGTGTCCAGCAATAAACATTGTAGAGTGCTAGCACCATGTCTTCTCACACAAGCTCTTAAGAAAATGTAAAACATCAGGGTCAATGTTTTAACAGTCCTTTTCAGCTCCACGGAAGTCAGGGACTTTTACCCACTGACTGTTGGGAGCAGAACCTCTCCTGTGTGTAAGCTTCAGTGAAAGAAGGGTATGTCAGAAGCCCTACATGTCTTTCTGTCTCTTTTTGTACTCTATAGGCAACTGGTAACCTTTCCTTTTGAGCTTATGGACATGTAGCACTGATGGTAGTCCCCAGAGATCAGTGGCTATGCCCTAGTATTATGCAGCATACAGAGCCAAAACCTCTAGTCCCTCTTTTCTGTATAGCATGAAAAAAAACCCCAAAAAACAGAACTCCAAAGAGGCAGATTAGTCCTTTCCTTCACTCCCATTTTCTACACTCACCTGGCTATGTGGACAGCCTACAGAGAGGGGGGGAGGAAAAATGGTGAAACCTTCAGGCACTGGTTATTTAAATATATTTTTGCTTTGGAAGAGCAGCATGATGGTATTTTTAAAACTCCAGAACTCTGTTTAGAAAAATGGTGGTGTTGCACATGAATCACAGGGAGCTGTTCAATTCTCATATATTTTTGAACCCAAAGGAAAAGATCTTTATTATTTAGTTCAAATAACTCGGTTGTGACTAATCCCCACAAGAAAGGAAGCAAGGAAGCAGTGACTAACATTTTGTACCTGACACAGAAATTGGAGCACAGCCACATCACTGCTACAGCAAGTAGGTGCTTCTCTGCAAGGTGATATCGACTCATGGGAAATAGAAAAATACCTGCAGCATCTGTCAGAAGACTCTGTTCAGGCCCAAATACTTCCAAAGTCATTTCTAGATTTGGGCATGAAGAATTGCCTGCTGGTGTTAATCTGCAAGCTAGGGCCCCAGTTCTTCATCTGGGCAGACCATTCAGTGGGAGAGGGGGGGTGGCATAACCACGGGGGCTTGGGCATGGATGTCTGCCACTGGTGGGTCATGGGGCCGTGGGCACGCTCCCTCAACCTGGAGAATAGTGACGTGTTGTTACGACTGAAATTGGACTCAAAGTATTTTCTGTGGATGTTCACTAAAACAAGAAGATGGACTTTTCTATGCAGTACGATGTTTCCACTCATCTTGTTTGCTTCTCATGAAAATTCTAGCAACCAGATTTGCTGTCTGTGAACCAGCAATTTCTAAGTAAGGGATACAGAATATTCATGGGAAACAAATACATTTTGAATTAATTAGCTTAATTCAAAGAGTTAAGTGCAGCTGGTTAGGAAGGAAAGCTTTAAGGTGTGACTTGGTGAGATACAGTTAATACTTTACATTTTAGCTAGTTACCTTGTAAACATGCAAAAATAAATAGTTGCAAACAAATGCCGCCAAATACTCTATGCACAATTTTGAAGACAAACTTACCAGTAGGAAACATAGGTTGTTGACAGAAAGTTTTTCTAACAACAATAATTTTAAAAAAGTGCAGGGGAAAGGGAGCAGTCTTCCCTCTGTTGTAATTCTGAGTCTTGGCTCAAGTAGGGGTCTTCACACACACAGCAGAGGGCAATAGGTAGCTAATTCTTGTGAAAATCCATTTGACATTTCCTCCTGAAAGTCAGTTTTTAATGGTTGGGTTGTTTTTGTTTTTTTCCAAAACCTGACTATAGATTTTACCATTAGGCTGTGTAACATGGTTCTTTTAGTTCAAATTTGTTGTCTCATAATTTCTGAGCTGCTCCTTCCAGTGAGATCTTAACTGGCCTCGTTTTTGCAGTAGTGGATGTGAAATGTCCTCCTACAAATCTGATCTAAAATCTGCTGAAGTCTGATACAGAGTTAACTAGGCAACAATGCAGGGTACATAAACCTGGGGACACGACACAGGCTGCAGGATATCAGTACTCGATACTGATGTTTTGGTAATATTTGCACTTGGGGCTGAGCTGCCTTTAAGAAGGAGTGAGCCTGAGCATCCTTTTTGATGGTTGAAAGCATCCCTCTTCCTCTTCATTCTGACTGACTTCTCCTCCCACAGTCTGGGCCCGCTGGTTGGCAAAGTGAAGGAGTACCAGGTGGAAACCATTGTGGATACGCTGTGTACAAACATGTTATCGGACAAGGAACAGCTGCGGGATATCTCCAGCATTGGACTGAAAACAGTCATCTCTGAGCTGCCACCGGCTTCTACAGGTAAAATGTCTGTCCCTGTTTGTCAAACTGAGGCAATAGGGAGTCACAGCCTTTGGGAAACAGAAGAAAACGTGTAGTGCAGGGCCTAAAAGTTACAGATTCCTTACTCACCTGCTAGAGGACAACTAATGAAATAACGAGGAGAGATAGGAGAAGCTGAAACACCAGTGTGATTAAAGATGGGATGAAATGAAAACTTGAGCTGGTCACCCTGAGGCTACTTAAGTCTGAAATTGCATCTGAATTCTTGGAGAAATCAATTTTTGTTTACGGCAGTCCTGAAGCATTCAGCATGTCTCAAGATCCTGCCATTTGGGCAGTCTGGCAGGGCTGTTGGTCTCCACATCAGCAATGCCACTACCCTCTGCAATGTCAGCAGTGCTACCACTGCACCACCTCCTGTCCGCAGCCCGGCTGGACCAAGTCTTCCGGCTGCCACATCTACCCTGGCTGCTTCTCCTGCGTTTGAAACTACATATCCCAAAAATGCCGCAGCTATTCAGGAGATACTTGAGGCTCCCGGAGATTTAAGTTTCCTCTGCAGCCATCTCATGTGTCTGTTGTTCCTTCATGGCGGGTGGCCGCGGCAGTGCTGTCAGACTGCTGGATTTTAGGCCGGGAGGAGAACTAGAATTAGTATGCAAATACTTGCTGAACTCTTCTCTCAGTTCTGCAAAATGTTAAGCTCTTGTGAGCCATCCTTTCAGAGTTCTTTATTTAACATACATCACATGAACTGAAACTATTTTAGGGTAGCAACAGATAAGTCATCTTAAGGGCTGGGATTGACACTGTGTGGGTAGAAGGCAGCAAAAGCAGTGTGGGTTTCCTGCAAAACAGAGAGGCTGGACATCTGCCCCTGTGCTTTCTTCACCCTGAGCCCCACTCCGTGTGGTTGCTGTTGCTGTGGTGCTGTCTTGAGCAAAGGGAGGGTTTGAAATAATAGTCCAAGAAACAGTGCGGGCTCCTCTCTTAGTGTTGTACAGCAGTTAATGTTGCTCCTAGGATGTTCCACTTCTGCTTTGTCTCTGTTGCATCACAGAGGCTGTTCAGAACGGCATGGGAAGCAATTGTCCCTTTCTTTGAAAGTTTTGTGGAATTTGAATCTGCTTATGCTTTGCACTGAACCAACTGGGAAAAAAAACACAACAAAAATCAGTGTTGGGACAGGCACAACCCAGCATGAAATCTAAACTGGTATCCAGACGTTGATCTGGACTGTAGGAGATTGAGGTTCTAGACTGTGATTGTAATCTCAACACATTCTTGAACCTGGGTTATGTGTTATTTTGAGACAGATTCATCTAGTTCTACCCTTAAATTCGTCATGGAGCTGAGAAACAATTTCTGTCAAGACTGTTCTTCCTATCAAGAAAGCATTGATTTGTTGAAACTGAATGTTTTCAAGTTAAAAACGGGAAAAAACATGCCAGAAACTTGCCACCCAGCTCTACTCCCTGCATTGCATGGGCCTGGGAGCTGCCTGTGAGACAGCCTGGGCATTTTAGGGTAAAAGACACTCTCTGAGAAGAGAAGCTTCTTCCAAATAGTTAATACATCATACCGCAGAGGGACATACCTCGTTGTTTGCAGTGTGTATCCACCATCTCAAAAGCTAGCTGACTGCTGTTCTGGTTAGCTCTCCCAGTGGTGATTTTTTTTTTTTTTTTTTAGTGTAGGAGGGATTGAATGGTTCTTAGCAGTAAAAAGACTTCTTTTAAACTGACAGGGGGGAAAATCTCTCTCTTGCAGGCTCCACCATGACAGCAAATGTGTGCAAAAAGATCACAGCCCAGCTGACAGGAGCCATTGGCAAGCAGGAGGATGTATCTGTGCAGCTGGAGGCTCTTGACATCCTGTCAGATATGCTGAGCAGGTACCAAAGGATTTCTCCTCTGGCAGCTCTGTACAGCAGGGGCTGCATGTATGTGTTTGCTTTTGATTTCTGTATTTCCCTAATCCTACTATGAGGAATTAAAAATAAAGGATTTGGGTTGGCTTCCACTGGGGAATATCTCAGCAGAGCAGATTCCCCAGCAGGGATGACAGACAACGTGCTGAGCCTTTCTGTGCTTGGGAACAGCAGTAATATTGGTGATGGATCCCACAGAGGCTCAGTCCAAACAAATGTAGGGAGGGAGAGGGCAAAGCAGGGAAGTTTATTTTAGCCCTGTGATGTGATGGCACATGCATTTTTTTTTTCCTGGCTGCCTCTTTCTCTTGTTACATAAGTCAGAGTGACAGTGTCATATGTCAACTGCATGCAGGAAATTATTGACAAACCCCCAGGTCATCCAGAAGGGCACCGTCAAAATCAAACTCCTCTATGACGGAGACAAATAACCTCTCCCTCTGTTATTCAGACCAAAATGCCAAACCCACGCTTTTCCTCTTTCTCCTGACAACATGCATGAAATCTTCATAGCTGGAGAATTTTTACATTTTTTGCTGGCAAGAGGGCTTTTTCTCTGAGGCTTTGGCTTTCAACTTCTGCCTTGTTCTGTTGATTGCAGACTAGGGGGAACACTCTGCTCTTTCCATTCCTCCATCCTGAACTGCCTCCTACCCCAGCTGACAAGCCCCAGGCTGGCAGTACGTAAAAGGGCCATCATTGCCTTGGGTCATCTTGTCTTGACCTGCAGCGGAAACATCTTCTCAGAGCTCACAGAGCACCTGCTTGCCGAGCTGAAGAGGAATGAATCTACTTCTACTACCAGGACATACATTCAGTGTGTTGCTGGCATCAGTAGGCAGGCTGGACACCGCATAGGTAGGACGAGTAGCTTGAAATGATGCTGGGAAACATGCATGCATTTTAAAGCAGCTCATTTTAGTGGTAAAAGAAGTGTGCTCGCTCTGTTCCTAATGTATTAGTGGCTTGTGCTTCATGATTCCCTCTGTCGTCCTGACCTGGCTCTCTGATCTCCACTTGGAAGGGAGGAGACACCAGAGTAACTCTCTGGCTGCTCTTCTGTAGTGATTTCATCTCAAGGTCTTGCAGTGCTTCCCTGGTCTGAATTAACACCTCTGTGAATTAGGTCAGTGGATTCACCCCATTTTAAATGAGAGGAGAAATGGAGGACAGCGTATTGTATTACTTGTCTAAAAGATCTGCCAGAGCTGAGATTAGGTCCCAGAAGCTTTCTCATCACAGCTCTTTCCATGACTGAAATGCCAACAACGTGCTGAAGACAGGGAGCAGGGTTTGTCTCCTGAAAATCCCTGCAAGGCTGGACCATGAGGTCCAGAGGAGGAATGCTCTGCCAGGCAGACAAAGGAAGTGGCAGATGGCTGAACTGTTAACAGCTCGGATGAGTGAAAGCTGGAGTGATTTTTCACTGCTGCATACTTTATCTTTCCCAGGAGAACATCTGGAGAAGATAATTCCTCTGATTGTTCAGTACTGTAACGTGGAAGATGACGAGCTGAGAGAGTACTGCTTTCAGGCCTTCGAGTCTTTTGTGAGAAGGTGAGTGCCCTTGAGGAACAACTGTGCATCATCCTGTGCATCAGTGGCTCACTGGTGTAAATCTCTGTATGCTCAGCATCCAGGGTTGAGTACCTTGCTAAATGCGTTCCTCTTGGGAAAGACAGTTCACAAAAGAAATCTCTTCTTCACATGCAGAGTTGGGCTTGAATTATGAGCTATATTACCTCAACATGTGAGAGTGTGTTTTTGTATTGGTTTTGCAGGAGTGGGAGTTTTCCTTATTCTTGGAGGATTCCTCAGCAAGAGGGAACTGCCTCGCTCCTGGTGCATGGAGGGAGTGGGAGCCAGGAAGTGGGCTCAGACAGAAGAGCTGCTGGGCTGCAGCTCTCCTGTTGTTTGGTCAAACGTTTACTGCTTGTCTTGGTAAAGGAGCCCTGCAGAGCTGCTGAGGTTTTCTCCCATGAAGGGAGGATTCAACGAGGTGGTGATGGCAATGTATTTATTTTTTTTCCTTACAGAAATCATTGCATCCTCCCTAGGGGAATATGGTCTTGTTTCACGCACAGCAGGAAGGAGCCGCTCTGGTTTAACTTATGTTAACAAAATGTTAATATAGTCTGTGAAGCATTTGGGGATCATTTTGAGATTAATTATATTATTTGGATATTTAAAACAGCTCAGTCTTTAATTTATTAACTCTTAGGATTTTTATTGCCATGATAGGTGCCCAAAGGAAATTGACCCTCACATCCCTAATGTGATGGGGTTGTGTTTGAAGTACATCACCTTTGACCCAAACTACAACTATGATAATGAGGAGGAGGAAGAGGAAGAGATGATGGAAACTGAAAACGGGGAGGATGAAGAGCAAGGTGCCTGCTTGTGAGGATGACTGTGCTCAGCAGAACACTGGGTTAACATTTCTCCCCTTCCTGCTTTCTCACCCTCTGTGATGTTACTTTTCAGATCTGCCTCAAGACAGTCAGTACTTTTAAATGGGCTATTTTAATTTACTAATGGTAATAATATAGCTGTATGTGCAATGTTCCAGCAGTCGTTCTGAGTTTGTTAGTTTTACTTTTTTCTGACAAAGTCCTCAGATCTCTGCCTGTCTTAGGCAACAGTGGAAACACTGAAACTTGAGCTCTGAACTAGCTTAGTAGAGACCTAGGCCAAGGAAGCACTGTTTTTCCTGTGCCTGCTGACTGCAGGAGTTTCTTAGAGCACATATAGCAAGCAGCCAGGCCTAAACCCTGGAAATCCTGAGGACCAGCTACTCTGCCATCCTGATTGTTAGATATGCACCCTTGTGCTCCCAAAGGTGCCGGTGCTGCTTGCAGCCTGCCAGGCAGACCTCTGATCCCTGCTCCAAGCAGTTGACTTGATATGCAAGGGTTCTTCAAAGGGAGCCGTGAACGCTGTCACTCTTGCCTGCTCTGGCTTGTCCAGACCTCAGGTTGTGACACCAAGCATTTGAATGCAGCTGTAACAGGGATTCCTGTCTGTCCTCATAGTTTAGCTTTAGTAGGCTTAGGCTTATGTGAGAGAGATGGCTCCTTACTCAGGTCCTGGCAAAATGGTATTTCTTAAGAAATACAGGCAGATACAGTTATCCTCTTACTGCATCTACTGGGGTGTTACGCAGTGTTACCTTTTTTAACCAGGCAGCTAGGCAGCATCTGTAGCTTACTGTAGTTAGAAAAGGAATCAGAAATCTTTGATGTAGTCTCACTTATTTACAGGACTGGTAAAACTCCTGTTTTCCCTGGTCACAGGGGAGGTCAGGCAAGCAAGCAGCACTTCCAGGCTGTGGCTGCCAGGGTGTGTCAGAACCATGCTGCTTTGTCAGACTGCAGCTTTTTCTTGGTTTCTGCGTTGCTTCCTCTTATCTCTCTGTCTACTAGGGTGTTTTCCACACATCCACACTGTTCCTTGAGCACAGCAGCCAGCCAAAGCTCATCTTTGCAGTCACCTAGAGGCTGCAGAGCCTGTACTTGTGTGCCTCTTTGTGAGGCTTGTTGGTTTTTTTTGCAGGAAGAGGTATATGCTTAACTGCTACATTAAATGTAAGTCTGCAATTCTGATTTAACAGTTTCAAGGCAACTTAACTCAGCCTACAAACATAGTAGCCACACAACTATATTTTTACTATGAGGTAGCTATTTTTTACTACTTTGTAGCAGAAGAAAGCAAAGCTACAATCATGAACACTTAAAAGTGCCACCATTAAAAACATTGTGGTCCACCACTAAAAACATCTTAGTCATCAGTGAAGCAATCCAATACTGTCTTCAAAAGAGACCTTCCGCTTATTTTCTGAATCATGTTTACTTTGAGGTGGATGTCAAGCCTTGGTCAGGTAGGAGGGCTACCTTTAATGCCTGTTCACTATAGACAACATTTCATAATGTCTTTATTTATAGTTGCATGTAGTGTGGCAGCTAAGAGCAAAAGTTAGAACAAGTTCCCTTGAAGAAAGGAATTTTTGTTTACTTTCATATTAATTGGGGTAAGAAACTGGCCAGCTTCATGGAGAATATGTTAAGTGTTCTGCCAATAACATACTAAATTGTTACCCTGTTTTGCGCCATTCAGATATTGCTAAGACAAATATTTATGTATTTCTGGCTCTAAAATCTGAGAACCTCGTTCTCCCTTCAAAACAAAAGCCTTGATGCCTGAGCTGAAGTGGCCAGTAAGGGTAGTAACATTAAGGTTTATTCTCCATCAGCTCTTACTTGGAACAGAATAATCTGACACAAGGCAGCCCTGGGTTGTATTGGCTGGTAATGATCTCTGTAGGGACAGGCTATTCTGGACAATTTCATGTTCCCAGATGTGTGTGTGTTGCTGGCATCTGTCTGGTCAGCTGGAGAGGGAAGCTTGGAGGATCAAGTGATCCTCTAGCTCTGGTTTTCTCATAATGGTGCCCCTTGGTTTCTCTTGTCTTCTTTCCAGAAAGTGACGATGAGTACAGCGACGATGATGACATCAGCTGGAAAGTCCGGAGGTCTGCAGCAAAGTGCCTGGAGGCCATTGTCAGCAGCAGGCATGATCTCCTTCAGGACTTCTACAAAACTCTTTCCCCGGTCTTGATAAGCAGATTCAAAGAGAGGGAGGAGAATGTCAAAGCTGACATCTTCAGTGCTTATATCTCCTTGCTGAAGCAAACGCTGCCTGTCCAGAGCTGGCTGCATGCTTCGGATGCCTCTGGCAAAGATGACGTTCCTCTGACAATGCTTCAGAACCAGGTGTGTGAGAAGGTGATAGGCTGGATTAAATCAGAAAGCGATGTACCATGCCACCAATGAATATGCCTAGTAGTTAAGCTTGAGAACATAGCTAGCTGAAGGAGACCTTGGGCACGCAGCCAGAGGGGACCAAATCCTGAGGGCTGACCATTTACCGTTTCTCTCCCACCATTCCGAGGGAGAGAGTGCTGAGCCAGTGCAGGAGCACTGAGGTATCACCTGCATTGCCCCTCTCCTCTAGCCTCTGGCGCATGTTTGCAGACTGCGTATCAGACAGGTTAGCCTTTGGGTGAGGTGTCAGTCTGTTGCCTGACAGTTACTCCAGCTGCTGCTGGGGAGACTCATAGAACACATCATGGTAGAAGCATACCAGAGTAAGCCACTGGAAGCTCAGTAAGGTTTGGATCTGGTCAGTAGGGATATGAGAGCATGCAGTTCAGTTCACTATGGGAAAACAGCCAGTGGCTTCCAGGGTAGCTTGCTGTGGTTGTGCACACAGTCTGCACATCACTGCTGATCAGACAAACGATAGTGGAAGCAGTTTTTCTGATGCACTGCTTTAATTCAGAAATATGCTGGAGTAATTACAGTGAGAAAAATGTAGCCATACATGCTGATCAGGACTCTGCCTAGCCCAGGATCCTTGCTAACAGTGTGGTCCACACATGCCATTTTAGAAGGAGACAAAAGAAACACTGGAAATAACCGTGTTGTTATAGAGTAGCATGACTGCGACAGCAGCATTTTCTGGCTGATGCTACTACTGACTGGTGAGTCCTTGAAGCAGGAGGGTTAAAATCCCTGCCAAAATGTAATTACGTCACTGATTAATCATCTTATGTGTACGAGATATTTATTTAAATAACCTGCACCTCAGCCCTGTGATTTGTTTTTTGATTTCACTGAAACACTGGCAGGGTGTCCAAGTTTAAATATAATGATGGCACTAGATCCTTAAACAGCAGACCAGGAAGGAACCATAAAACTTTAAGCTCTTTTAGGAGTGTGTCCTGGTCTGATTATTTTGTTGTGTTTCTTTAAGCTTCTGTGTTAGGGGATATCACCAACTTCAGGAAGGGCTGCTTAGGAGTCTGTAGAATATGGAAAAGAAGAATAACGTCCCCTTCCACTCTTCTTTTCATGTATCTTTTCTTCACATACACTGTCTTGTAATCTGTTCCAATTCCGTTCTCCTCTGGTGAACGGGTGTGCTGTTTCTTGCTGTCCCCCTGTTAGTTCTCCTGCTGTACTGTTAGTGCCTCTGGCTCAGCTGAGCCAGCTGCTTTGGTAGTGTGGCTCTGTGCCCTGAAAGCTGGGATGACAGACGTGTTTCTGGTTTTCTTTTCCAAACTGCAGGTCCCCAACATCGTCAAGGCCTTGCACAAGCAGCTCAAAGAAAAGAGCATCAAATCAAGACAGGGTTGTTTCAGCCTCCTGACAGAACTGGCCAATGTTCTTCCCGGTTGCCTGGCAGATCACATCCCTGCACTAGTCCCTGGTAAACTTGTCCGTGGTCTGGGGGTGAAGGAGCAGGGTTGGCTCAATCCGTTCCTAACATGTATGCTCCTTGACTGCACATTCCAGTTTTATTCCTGTATATTATCTCTGCTCAGCACCAGGACATGCACATCAAGTTCTGTTCCATGTTGATGTGCTAAACAGTTCCCATATCATTCCTGGCTTCTGCCTACCACTGAAAGCCAGGGTAAGAATATCGAGTTCATTTCCACAGTCCCCTGAAGAGATGCTTTTAGGAGGGCCTGTTCCAGCTTCCTTTGAAACTAGCTGGAATTATGCTCTTAGCCTGCTGAGACATGAGTGACATTTTCTTTTACAAAATGTAGTAGCATTTTAAAAATTCTTTGTATTGACTGATTATTTAATTTGCACCGCCACATCCTCCTCCGAGCTTTCCTGCCTATGGGTTCATGAAGCATCCCACACTGCTGAAAGGCTCATAGTACTAAGGTCCTGACTTTGCTTTTGGTGTGACTATAGAGTAAATATAAAAAAAAAAGTCTCCTGTGATTGTCTCTGGGCCTGATCCGTGCACCTCCCTCTTAGGAATTAATAGATTGGTAAAAAAAATTCAAGCCAAGAGTCAGGCATGACTTCAGGGGTGGCAAGCAGCATTGTTGTAAATGTTTCTCATTAAATCTTCTGGAAATGTAACTATGTGCCACAGAAATTGGACTTGGAAGTACCTCCCTTCTGCAAAGGCAGTTCATCTTTAATGGTCCAGCATTATGTTCCAAACAATACTAACAGAAGTTGTAACACTAGATGAACATAAGAGCCCCAGCTTCTTTTCTTTTCTTTTCTTTTCTTTTCTTTTCTTTTCTTTTCTTTTCTTTTCTTTTCTTTTCTTTTCTTTTCATTTCTTTTCTTTTCTTTTCTTTTCTTTTCTTTTCTTTTCTTTTCTTTTCCTTTCCTTTCTTTTCCTTTCCTCTCCTTTCCTTTTCTTTCCTTTCCCTTTCCTTTCCTTTCCTTTCCTTTCCTTTCCTTTCCTTTCCTTTCCTTTCCTTTCCTTTCCTTTCCTTTCCTTTCCTTTCCTTTCCTTTCCTTTCCTTTCCTTTCCTTTCCTTTCTTTTCTTTTCTTTTCTTTTCATTTTTTTTTTTTTTTAAAAGACTTCCCACAGAAGTGTGAAGGAAAAACTCACGAAGGGGCATTCCTGCTGCCTGGAGTGCCTGTTGTTGAGACTAGGCTTTCCCGGTCTTTAATTTCATACCATTTTGTCATACTTATTTGCACTTGACTAACCATCCCTTCTCATCTCAGCCCAGGATGACTATTTGAATTAACTTTTTAAAAAGTTTTTGTAGCCAGCCATCCAGGACTGCTACAAAGAACACTTATGTCTGAATTGCCACTTCCTGGAAAACAGAAAGACAGCAAGGAGAGTAGCTCTCTTCAGTGGCATGTATCTTTTGTGTGAGGAGAGGAAAGAAAGCAAACTGATTCCGATTGTGGCCATTTTTTGAGAGGAGGAGTGAGTTTGATAAAAACCACTTGCTGAAATAAGACAGCAGTCATTCTTGTCTCTACTGCACAGGTATTGTTTTCTCCTTGGCGGATAAATCCAGCTCCTCCAACATGAGAATTGATACACTGTCTTTCCTTCATGTTCTTCTTTGCAACCACCAGCCGGAGGTATTTCATCCTCATATCAAAAGCCTGTTACCTCCTGTTGTGACCTGTATTGGAGACCCCTTTTATAAGATCACTTCAGAAGCTCTGCTGGTTACTCAGCAACTTGTGAAAGTTATCAGGCCTTTGGACAAATCTTGCACTTTTGATGCCAAGCCCTATGTGAAGGACCTTTTCCCTGGTACTCTGAAGCGACTAAAGGCAGCTGACATCGACCAGGAAGTGAAAGAGCGTGCTATCTCCTGCATGGGACAAATTATATACAATCTGGGAGACCATTTAAGTACTGATCTCCATCCAACCTTAAAGGTATTTCTGGAGAGGCTCAAAAATGAAATCACCAGATTGACAACAGTGAAAGCATTAACCTTAATTGCTAGTTCTCCACTTAAAATAGATTTGAGACCCATTCTAGGGGAAGGTTTCCCCATTCTAGCTTCCTTCTTGAGAAAGAATCAACGTGCCTTGAAACTGAGCACTCTGACTGCTCTGGACATCCTGGTGAAGAACTACAGTGACAGCCTCAAGCCTGCCATGATAGAGTCTGTCCTAACGGAGCTCCCTGCTTTAATTACTGAGAATGACATGCACGTTTCCCAGGTGGCTATCGTGTTCCTTACTACGTTAGCTAAGGTTTATCCATCCTGCATCTCTAAGATCAGCGGTTCAGTTCTTGCTGAAATCTTTCAGCTTGTCCACTCACCTTTGCTCCAAGGAGGGGCGCTGAATGCCATCATAGACTTCTTCCAGGCTCTGGTTCTGACGAAGACAGCCACCATGGGTTACTCAGAGCTGATGAAGCAGCTGACTGCGCCTATTTACTCCTCAGGTTCCGCCGGGCCATCAGTGACATTGCACAAACAGGCGTATTACTCTGTCGCAAAGTGCGTGGCAGCCCTTTCCGCAGCCTGCCCAAAGGAAGCCGCTGCGATAGTGAACCAGTTTATCCAGGATGTAAAAAACCCCAAGTCCAGCTCTGCTGTTAAAGTGCTAGCTTTCCTTTCACTGGCAGAGATGGGGCGCACCATGAACCTCAGTGCTCAGAGAGAGCTCAAAACCGTCATCCTGGAAGCATTCACTTCCCCCAGCGAAGAGGTGAAATCTGCTGCTTCCTATGCATTGGGGAACATCAGTGTTGGAAATCTTAAGGAATATCTTCCCTTCATGCTGAAAGAGATCGGAAGCCAGCCCAAGAGACAGTACCTCCTGCTGCACTCTCTAAAAGAAGTCATCAGCTCCTCTCCGGCCGATGGCCTCAAACCTTATGTGGAGGATATTTGGGCTCTGCTTTTCAAGCACTGTGAGTGCACAGAGGAAGGGACGCGCAATGTGGTGGCTGAATGCTTGGGGAAGCTGACTTTGGTGAATCCTTCTGAGCTGCTGCCCCGGTTGAAAAAACAGCTGTCATCAGGTAATGGGAAAGGCAATGGTGAGAGTGGGGAAATGCCTTCTTTTGCTGGGAAGTCCTCTTGTAAACTGCTAGTGGGTACAACAGGGAGAAAAGCCACTCTGCAGAGGTGAGAAGGAAATGAGGGATCTCTGCAAGGGCGGATCAGAGGAGCAGTGATTAGCAAGGAAGGCAAGAGGGTGTTAGGAACAGGGAGTGCACATAGAGGTTGTGCAGGAGCAGGATTTAAACAAGGAGGTTGTTAAGACAAATCCTCTGTTCTCTTATCTCTTCAATGCATGTGTAATGTAACCAAGAGTAGAATAAGTACCACAAAGTTACAGCAATGATTTTGTCTCTTAATCTTTCACTGTTTTTTCTTTCCGTCTTCATCACAGGCTCTCCGCATGCCCGGAGCACCGTGGTGACTGCAGTCAAATTCACAATTGCAGACCAGCCTCAGCCTATCGATGCTCTCCTGAAAGGCTGCATAGGTAGGCTAGTACAAACAGCGATGGGAGCTGGGAACATGAGATGTTAGGCATCATTAGCAGCTCAGGGATTTTTCACACCTCTGTGAACCTCATCTAATCCAGTTAGGTTTTATCTGTGTTTCTCTGCTTTTGGGATTAAAGAGCATCACTGTCATGTGAATCCTTATTAAATGCTCTGATGCCTTGCTCTTGGGCATGTTCCAATGGTGATAGAGTTTTTTAGGGAGCCTAAGTTCCTTCTGCATTTAAACTTATGATTCGAGCATCTCATGACAAGGATCTTGGAAAATGTAACCTACATTAAAGGGGTCTTATGTCTAGGGAGCCACATCTCAGGTCTGTTGTACAAAACTGGGCCTTCTGTTTCAGAGAATTCCGAGCAGATGAGATCTGAGCAAGACAAAACCAAAAACCAACTTCCTTGAATACCAAAGCTTCTGATTTGACTTTAGGATGAGGTAGCTAGAATCATGTGGTTTGTTTTATGCCCAAATGCAGTAAAGTCATGTTTCTTCCATTTACTATATCCCAAATGAGGGGAGGGAAAGCATCTCAAATGTCTCTGTTAGACTGTGCCTATAGAGTTATTTTACCATAGGTGCTTTCATAATCAGGCTCCTTGAAATACACTGTAATACAATTTTAAAATACTTTTAAAACACTGCAGCAGGACTGACTGGTATGCTGTTATCCTGCAGGTGACTTCTTAAAAACTCTTCAGGATCCGGACCTGAATGTTCGACGTGTGGCTTTAGCCATGTTTAATTCTGCTGCCCACAACAAACCTTCTTTAATCCGAGATTTACTAAATGCAGTTCTCCCCAGCCTGTATAATGAAACGAAGGTCAGGAAGGAACTCATCCGGGAGGTATGTTATTAGTTTGGCTTGGTTGCAATATGGCAGTGACTCAGTGCGTGTGAAGCTGAGACGAAGCTGTCACCTTGTCTGATTTTAGGTGATAGCTGTATTTTTTTCTTGTTTAAGGTAGAAATGGGGCCATTCAAGCATACAGTGGATGATGGCCTTGACGTGAGGAAAGCTGCTTTTGAATGCATGTATACGCTGCTGGAAAGCTGCCTTGACCGACTGGATATCTATGAGTACCTGAACCATGTGGAGGATGGACTGAAGGATCACTATGACATTCGGGTAGATGCAGTGTAACTGCTGGAGGGTGGTGATATCACTGGTGTTATTCATTCTCTGGGGGCCTGGGCTTGAATTGAGCTGCTGTGTCACCACAGCACAGGGTGCCCCTGCCGTGCTGTTTTGTATTCTCTGCAACTGTTGCAGCCTTTCATCTGACATTGTCTAGCTCTAGTTTGACCATAGTGGCCTTGAAAACGCAACCTTGGTGCAGCTGGTTTTATAGGAAATCTACCAAAGTCTAAAATAAGTTCCTTCTGCCCTTAAACTTAGGATTGTTACTTGCTCAGTGTGGCCATTGACACTGTATTAAAAAAAATTTAGCATTGTCATTGTTGATGGCCTTATAGCTTAATAGGAAGCGCTACATTCTTTTCATACTATTATTTGATTTACCTCCACTTAGACGTGGGTACAGCAAAGGTACCATCCCAGTGCTGAATGTTGCCATTTCTGTCAAAAGCTGTCAGCCTTTTACAGACGCCTGAGAGCAGGGCACCACATGCAACTGGGACCAGAGCCCAGCTGGGCACTCTGGTATGTTGGCTGCCAGTGGGTGCATTTCCAGTACAACCAAAGGTCTTACTAAAACCCCTTGCACAAGTGCAAAGAAACTCACCACCGTGTGGGCACAGCATGACACTACAGGGAGGACGAGCAGAGAGAATCCACGCTCTAAGCCTGGGGGATCAGAGGGTGCGGTGAAGCAACGCCTGTTTTATCATTCCTCCTTTGTCTAGATGCTGACTTTCATAATGTTGGCTCGGCTGTCCACGCTCTGTCCCAACGCCGTGCTGCAACGGCTCGAGCGACTGATTGAACCACTCCGGGCAACTTGCTCCACCAAGGTGAGATCAGGCAGAGAGTGTGACGCACTGGGGTGGGTTCCACCACACAGCCACCCGTGCTGTTAGCCGCCTCTGTCGCTGCTTCTGAGCAGCCCGCCCCCCATACTCCTCCAGCTAGAAAATAATCTGCTTGTCTACATCTGTGCTGGTGTGTCTCTTTCTGCCTCTACTGTCTTTTCTAAATGCCAACTAAAAATGGTGCTTTGGATTTGTAGGTAAAAGCTGGTTCCGTGAAACAGGAGTTTGAGAAGCAGGATGAACTGAAGCGATCCGCCATGAGAGCAGTAGCTGCTCTCCTGACCATCCCGGAAGTAGAGAAAAGTCCAGTGATGGCTGAGTTTTCATCTCAGATCAGATCCAATCCTGAAATGGCATCACTTTTTGAGAGCATTCAGAAAGATTCTGCTTCCCTACCCACCTCAGAGTCGATGGACATGAGCTAAGTAAGATCTGCCTGTTTGTGCCCTCACTTCCTGCCCTCGCAATGCATTAACCCAGTAGAGATGCCACAGATGGGCCAAGGGAGAACATCATCAAGCTGGACTCTACCGTGGCAGCCACTTGCAAGTCACTGGGCACCAACAGCGGAGAACGGCTGGTTCCAGCTGCACTTGCAAGCATCAGGCACCTCGCTGAATCCTAACGGGATGTGTGAGAGAAGGGCAATGTGTCCTTATGTAGGGGAGGCGTTGGAAGATGAGTATTCTAATTTTTCAGCAAGTTCTTAAGGGGTGTACAAAGCGATCAAAATGAGTGTGGTTCCATGAAAAATGGAAATTACTTCCTGAATTATTTCCTTACTGCAGTACAAAGGAAATAGTTTAAAACTTTTTTTTTAACCACTGCACATGCACTTTCTCTCCCAAATTGCCTGAAGAATGTATTTGTATTGTTTCACTAAGTAACATGGCTAAAATTTAGAAGTCATCTTTAATTAGTGATGAGCATCATAACCATAGGCTGTTTCAAAAAGAGCAGACTTGCGTCAGCCAGGCTGCAGGAGCTGCGCAGGGATGGTTTGCTACCTGGGCTCTCCACAGGGCTCAGTTCTGCCGTATTTGGGCAAGATAGAGCTATCTTGCTTGACTTCCATTTTTATGGTTTTGTCTGCAACATACCTCAACCAGCTGTCTTCCAAAAGAGAGGCTTGATTGTGTTACAGTAATAAACCTTACACTAAGCTTTTCTTTGTGTTAAACACTGGCTCATCTTTCCCCCTTCGAGCAGCTGGGTGTTTGTGTTGAGCGACCAGCCCCGAAGGCACCAGTCTACGCTGAACTCTGGGCACCGAACAGCAGCAATTTGTGGGAAAGCTGGTGCTCAGTATTGTAGTGTCACAGAAGTAGGAGAGGGGGAAGTCACTAGCCAGAAGTGCAAGCACACAAGCAGCCCACACTAACCCTTCTGTCATTTGAAAACTTTAATAGTGACTGTTGAGTTAAAATCCTGCTTTGTACAGGGGAAAAAAAGCCTTAAGACAGAGAGGATGTAACAGCAAACGAGAGAACAAGGCCACCAAGACACACTTCTTGTAGCCATGGAGCTGTAATAAGCTTTCATTTTTCCTTTTTTGACAGAGTGCTTGATGTGAAAAGTATTTATAGTACTGTGTGAAAGAACAGCTGTTCTGTTTGAGTGGTATAAAAAATAAAAACATACTTGTGAAGCCGCGTGCACTCCTGAATTCGTTAGCTATCACACTGGCATCACAAATCACTACCATGAGAGAGTGCACTGCTGCAACTCCACCCCTAGCAAGCCAGGCTCATGCCATGCTGACCCCCAGCAGCAGGCGGCTGCCCCACCTGCACACAGGCAGCAAGCCAGTCTTTCCCTTTGGCCATTCAGAACATCCACCACAGTTTGTTTTTATACTTTATTAAATACATCTCGGATGCAGCAGCCGGTTTATTCATTCTCCTCGCTGCGCAGTCTGGCATTGGGATTGGTGATCTTGATGGCAAGCTGAGCAGCTCGCTCCACGATGATCTTCCGGTTCTTAGAAGACACGTTGTGCGCAATCTCTGCACAGTATGACCTGTCGCAAACAGACCACACGTCAGGCTTGGCTCCAGCATCCCTGGCAGCAGCCAAGGCTGCTGTCCAAGCGCTCCAGTGCCGGCCGGCCATGCTCAGACACGGTGGAGCACGGAAGCATCGCCGCACAAGAGTGGAACCACACGCCTCCCGCCCCCATCGCCAAGCCCGAGCTGTTCCGGCCTGAACCAGGGGCTCGCCTCCAGCTCAGCCCTGCCGCTCGCTTTCTTGTGAATGAAGTCAGTAAGAGGTAGCTTGTACAGGTGTTAGTTATCACTTACTACTTTGTTGTTAAACAAAGTGCTACAAGTAGATTCAGGCCCGTGTCTGAACAGATATAAAGCCACAGTTCTGATCACTATTTTATCAAAATGAAGTAGGTACAGTGCTGTTTGCCACCACTATAATGTCATATTTTTGCCACAGGTACGAGTTCGCCAGCCCCCAGGACACCGTCTGCGCCCTTCCTGCCAGTGGCTCTGCCACAGATCACCTTTGGCAGCACAGCAGCACTATGGAAACCAAGACAACCTTCATGCTCTTAGAGCAAGAGCTCCCCATGTCTCCCGCCTACGTCTCACCCCGACCGCGCTGCCTTTTCATCATCTGAACCAGTGCTGTTCTGGTCAGGCAGCACAGAGCCCCAGTGCAGGCGGCAGAGCTGCCAGCGAGGGCTCCGCACGAGGCAGGGAGCCCACAGGCCCACACTTACTTGTTGCTCATCATGAGCACCTCCAGCTCTTTGACGTTGTGGACCAGGAACTTTCTGAACCCCGTGGGCAGCATGTGCTTTGTCTTCTTGTTGCTGCCATAGCCGATATTGGGCATCAGGATCTGACCCTTGAACCGCCGGCGCACTCTGTTATCAATACCTCTCGGTTTACGCCAGTTGCGCTGAAGAAACACAGAAAATATTTAACAGTTATGAAACGATTATCAGTCTGAAAATACCCGCATCGCAGTCACAGCTCTAGCCAAAACCAATCTCCAAAAAGACCCACCGTGCCAGGCTGTTACAGCACTGACCAGACTGTTTCCATATTGGCCCTTCGTACTTTAATTCACAATCACCCCTAAGGCAACCATGTCTGATTGTCCTAAAATTTGTTTTCTAATGAATTTCCAGTGACTTTTTACCTTGATCTTGACATATCGATCAGACTGATGGCGGATGAACTTCTTGGTCCTCTTCTTGACGATTTTAGGTTTCACGAGAGGTCTGAGGGCAGGCATGGTGTCTGAGACAAACAGAACCGGTATGAGAGGGGAAACCTGACACAAAGGCGAAGCGTCACTCCACGTACAGCACGTGTAGCAGACTATCTTCCGCTCGCTGGCCACCCTGGAGGCTAGCAAGGGAATGGGTATTCATCTGCCGTGATCTCCCTCCCGCCTCCGAAGCTGGAAGAGCACTGAGAGCTCTCCAGATGCGATCCTGGGAGGTCAGGCGTTGCTCAGACGGCGTCCACAGCCGCCTTCGCAGGCCTTACGTTCCCCACCCACCCTCCCGCCCCGGCAGCTCCCGGCGCAGGCGGGCAGCGCTGCCGGCTGCTCCTCACCCCTCAGAGCCACCTCCACACCCGCCTCACGCAAAGCTCCCGCGCCTTCAGCTGCAGCCGCCCCTCCGGTCAGAACCCCGCTCAAGGAGCACAGCCCCCCTCAGCGCTAACACCAAAAGCGACGATTTTACCTCATACTCTCGGGTGCAACGTCACTACACACGAAACGCGCGGGTGGGAGCGCGGCCCACAGAGGCCGCCATGGAGGCCCCGGCCCAGCGCCGCGCGGGAGACCGGCTCCCCGCGGAAAACGGGTGGCGGAGGGAAGCGGGGGCGCGCCTAGCGGGGGGCGGCCGTGCCGGGCCAACGGCCCCGGGGGGCGGATGGCGACGGATGGGGGCGGATGGCGGCGGACGGGAACTCACCGGGTGCGCGACGGCGCCGTCCGCGGCAGGCCCCGCCGAGAGAGGGAGGCGGGCCCGCGCGCGGGGAGTTGTGGGATGGGCGGGCGGTCCTGGCAGGTGCGCGCGGCGCTGCGGCTGCGCAGAGCGGGCAGCGGGCCCTGCCGTAGGGAGCTGCCAGGACCTGCCCGGCGGGAGGGAAGGCTGGGTTGTGACGTCAGCGGAGCGGCGGCGGTTGGGGTGAGCGACACGGCGGGGGCAGTTCGGTGTTCCCCGTCAGTAAGTGACGTACTTTAAAGAGGTTAAATTTACTTTTAAAAGGTAAGGGTGTGTTAGGAGGTAGAATTTCTCACTAAGCCGGAGCAAACGGCCGTGACAAGGCGTCCGGGCCTGGCGAGGCGGGACCCGCAAGCGACGGTGCCCTCGGAGAGAGCAGGAGGCCGGTGACGAGGGAGCGTCCTACCCTAAAGGCGCCGGAACCGGCTGGAAACCGAAGTCGGCGAAGATCCGCCCCGAGTGGGGAAGGGCGGAGGCGGCGGGGGGAGGCGGCGCCACCGGGCGGGACCGCCCCCGCCGGGCTGGAGCGCGGCGCGGCAGTGAAGGGGCGCGAGACTGTGCTGACCAACACCAACTGTTAGGGTACTAACCAATAACTGGTTACTAATAATTGGTACTAACCCGTAAGGGTGTGTACTTCTGTATTTTGAACCGTATTAGTAGTCCAAAGAGTTTGTAGGCCGGTGTGCTGGCGGTGTGGGTTAGCACCTGGCACCCGTCTCTGCGCAGAAATGACTGAAATAAATGCTCTGTGTGTACATTGTTGTCTTGCACCCCAGGTAAGGGACCCCTCTTTGGGACAACATAATGACACAGCGCGGCTTTCGCTCTGTGTGTACATTGTCGTCTTGCACACCGGGTAAGTGACCCCACTTTGGGACAACATAATGACACCGCGGCTTTCCCAGCCGCTCCACAGAAACTGGAGCAGGGAAGCCGGTGGTGGGACAGCGGCGCCCGGCAAAGCCCCTGCCCAGTGGACACGTGAACCGTGGGCCTGCTTACCCCAGCCACTGCCGAGGAGGTCTGGGGCTGGCCTGCACAGCCCGGAATGAACAGACACTACAAAAACAGGGATATGTTTATTAAAAAAATACAGAGATTTTAAACATTTAATTACAATGATGACCTGCGCTGGGTACATCACACAAATATTTAAATTAAGAACCTGACAATCAGAGCAACACTGCAAGGACACCCACTGCACAGAGAGCCAGTCAGCAAGAACCGGCATTCACGGCTTCTCTCAGTCTATGCTCAGCCTCTCCCGGTTCTCCCAGAGCCACGTGTGGTACACGTTTAACTTGTGGTCCTGCGGCTGCACCTAAAACATAGCAAAAGCGTTTAACATTTACTAAAATACCTTCTCTTACAACACCTCACCACTCTGAGGTATCTCCCCTCCCAGCTCAGGGCCCCTCCGTACCTCGCAGGGAGCAGCGCGATGCCGTGCTGCGGCAGGCCAGGCTCCGCAAGCTAAGGAATATGGCGCTTGGTCAGCCCTGAAACCCGCCATGTTCTCCTGAATCAGGAGAGGGGTCCTACACCAGAGAGCAAGATGGCCCCTCGATTGCCCCTCACAGGCATCGAGAGGACCCTGGCATGGCAAAGACCCCGCCGACATGGATCCCAGAGAGATGCCAGGACCTGGCTGGCAGCAAACACAGAACCAGTTCTTAACAGGAGCAGGGAAGAGACTCTCACCCCCACATCAAGGGAATAAGAAAAAGTGCACAGAGACAGTGGAAAAAAATCAAGGTGACACAAGTCTTCATTTACAGGTTCAGACTTGTAAAAGGTACATTCTGGGAATTCACCCTACTGAAGATATAAAAATTGCCATCCTTTTTTTTTTTTTTTTTTTTTTTTTTTTTTTTTTAAAATAAACCCGGTGGAGTCCATAGGTACAAGCCCAGTGAAGCCAAAGGACGGAGCCCCACGGCTGGCAGCGCGCTGTGGACCAAGCCCTGGCAGCATGGTTGCATCACCCACCTCCTTCCATTCATTGACACAGAAGATCCTGTAGGAGTCATTCCCGTACTTCCCGATCCCATGCAGCTCGATGGGGTACTTCCACTGCTTGCTCAGGTACTCATCTGCAACGTACAGTCACGGACTTCACTGCCTGCAGGCACGCAGGCTGCAGAAAGCAACTCCGGGCAAACTCCTGATTCTCTGCTGTTGTAACACATCTCCACTTTGGAACATTTTAAATGAAAAACTTGAGTTTTAGCTATTTCCTGGTGAAAGTAGCCGATGAATCCCTATGGGGTACGTCTTAAACACCTTTTAAACAAATCACTGTGGGTGAATTTTAATTAAATCTCTTTCCTCAGAACCCACAGAGGTTTTATTCTAAGTATGTACTTTTATTCTAAGTATAGAAAATACCAGAATCATAGAAAAATTCTGGCTGGAAGGGCCTTCTGGAGGTCACCTGATGCAAAACAGAGCAGAGCCACCTTAGCATAGTGCTGCAAAACACAACATCAGTCTTGCAGGTGTTCAAATCTTTTTCCACTGAAAAGAAGTCTCCTGGACAAAGGTCTCTTGCAGAACTCATTATATGTTATTTCATTCTCAGTTAAGACAACAGGATCAGCAGCTTTGCATATGTAAGACCAACATATCCCAAAGTTGCATAAAATAAACCACCACTAATATTTGCCAAACAGAAGGAAAAGTCACAGAGCACTGTTTGAAAAGAACACCGTTTGCCTTGCCAGTATAATTTAGAGCCTTCCACAGAGATTTTCAGGAAAACCTACCTGAGAACTTGATGATCGTTTTCGCTCTGAGTTCGTAGAGGCCGAGAGGTTTGAGCAGCTCTGACATTTCCTTCCAGTCTGCAGTCCTGGTTATTTCAGGAGAAGGATACTTCTTAAGGAACTCCCAGAGCACAGGAATTGCCATTTTACCTAGTGAAAGAAACCATCATGAGCAGAGGACCATGCAGACAATTCTCTTTTTTGATTATCTAGGTACGCTTTTTGAAGTAAGCTTTTTCAGAGGCAAGAGTTACAAATTAAAGATTTTTTTTTTTTTTTTTTTTTTTTTATTTTCTTT
>VFFE01007019.1:110857-124204 GCA_008921705.1 Burhinus oedicnemus
CCCCCTGCCCTGGGCAGGGACACCTCCCACCAGACCAGGTTGCTCCAAGCCCCGTCCAACCTGGCCTTGAACACCTCCAGGGATGGGGCAGCCACAGCTTCTCGGGGCAGCCTGGGCCAGGGTCTCACCACCTTCAGCTTAAAACATTTCTTCCTTATATCTTGTCTAAATCTTCCCCCTCTTAGTTTAAAACCATTACCCCTTGTCCGATCGCTACAGGCCCTGCTCAGAAGTCCCTCCCCAGCTTTCCTGGAGCCCCTTTAGGTCCTGGGAGGGGCTCTGAGGTCTCCCCGGAGCCTCCCTCGCTCTTCACTCAAAACCCGATTCTAGTATTTAAAAAAACCAAAACAACTGACAAAAACAGTCGCCAGGCGATGTCTAGCCAAGTTTCTGTGACTGGCGAGCGCAGGTTTACAGAGTTCACGGATCACCCGACACACAGGGCGCTCTCCCTCCCGCCTACACCGCGCGGGCGCCAGGCCGAGCCCGCGCTACCGGGAGGGGAACCGCGGTTCGCCAACGGCGGGCGGGCGGCCGCTGCGCTGCACCCCGGCCTCACCTCACGAAGCACCCGCCGGTCCTGCCCGCCCTCCGGCCCGACTGCCGCCGCCGCCCGGCCTCCGGCCCGCCCCCGCCCCGCTCCTCCGCCGCCGCCATCACGGCCGCCTCCCCGCCGGCGGGCGCCGCCATGTCGGGCGCCTGGATCACGTGACGCGCGGCTGGCGGGCGCCCCCTGCCGCGGCGGCGGCCCGGCGGGCCCCCAGGCGCGTGCGCGTTGCCCGTGGCGCCGGCGGGGCCGGTGTAAACAAGCGCGCGGCGGCGGCACCGAGGCGGGACGGGCCGTGAGGGGCGGCCGGCTGGGCCCGGGGGATGCGGGCCGCCCTCACCTGGCGCGACAAGGCCGAGCAGTGGTGAGCGGCCCTGGGGGAGAGCCGAGCTGCTCCGGCCCGCTTCGCAGTGAGGCGGCCGGGGGCGCGGCCCGTGGCCCGGCGGTGGGGCTGGCGGGCCGGGGGCAGGCCGGCCAGCCGCGGCCTGGCCATCGGGGCAGCCCGCGGAGCGGGGCCGGGCACGGCTGTGGGGGCGGCCCGGGGATCGCCGGCACCGGCCCGGCTGTGCCTCGGCACCGCCGCACGGCAGACGGGCTGTGGGGGTGGCTGGGCCGGGCGTCCGTTCTCCGGCCAGCCGTCCTCCTTCCCCTTGGCAGGCCAGCTGCGGGCAGCAGTGGCTGAGTTCCTGCGGCCTCTGGGTTGGTACTGGTGATCCAGTAACGCAGAGACTCGTGGGGTTATTGTTGCTTTTTTCAGGCCGGCAGCCTGTATTTGTGTGCAAGGGTACTGCTGCAGGCTTCCTCCGAACCTGCCATCCTCGTGTGCCCAGGCCTGGAGCCTGGGCTTCTTCCTGAGCGCGGGGAGGTGGCCACAGAGGGTTGGAGAATATTCTCAGGAATCAGGGATACTCTCAAGTATGCAGTTAACGATTTCCGTTATGTGGCATCTTTGACGTTAAAGGGAATATATTTTCTGCCTACTAATATGGGGGTTTCTTGGGGTTTGGGGTTTTTTTTTTTTTGTTTTGCATTCTTTAGTATTTATGACCTTGCATTCAAACCGGATGGGACTCAACTGATAATTGCTGCTGGAAATAGACTGCTGGTAGGGAAACTTTTTTTTCCTCTTGCAGTTACAGCTGTACAAATATGATTTCTTTCACATTAACTTATGAATATAGCCCATCAAAAATCCTCTTATCTCTACTAGTCCAGCCTCATATCTACATATATATTAATGCGTGCTAACTGTAAAGTGTTTTGAAGCTTTTTAATGTTTCTTACCAAGTTTTAAGCTCCATTTCCAAAAGTAATGAGATTTAATTTACTTGTGTCATCTCATCCTCTTGCACCTCATCTGCTGGTTTGAAATCCATTAACCTGCACCCAAACTTGGGACAACAGCATGGTATACAAATACTGCACTGTTACGTCTCATGCAAATTTCTGTGAAAAGGGGAAAGAAATTCAAATTGATGTCCCTACTTTGTGAGAAGCTTCAACTAGAGGTTTTTTGTGGTTCCCTGAGTCCACTTGCCTGCTGCTAATCCATCAGCAAGAGCAGCTCCAGACCGCGCTTCTCGCAGTTCCTGCAAAGCTTTCCGATGGGGCATGTGTAGAAACTGCGGAGGTGGGTGGGTGGATGGCACGATTATAGAGATGTACTGCAGAACGGCAGAACGGCAGGCTTTGTTATTTTCAGTGCTCGCAGAATGATATATTTAGTGATGGTCCTTCCAGTTATTTATTATGTTTAAACATCTAATGTGAGGAAAGAAGTAAAACCAGCTGGCCAAATGAGCTGTTTTGGGAACTTCTTTTGTGCCTGTGATTTTCTAATACTGAGTCTTTCATTCTGAGAAGTATTACGTTAAAGAAAGCTGCTTCTACGCTTTAAAACATTTTGTCTTGCATGGCCTGTGTGCTATGCAAAAAAGCAAACACAAAACAAAGTGTATAATCTTGTTGGCCTTCAGTAATTTTATATCCTAGTCCTTAGTGGAAGATCTTTTTATGTATTATTTTTTGTTTGTATGTTTGTGTTGGGTTTTTTGTTTGTTTGTTTATTTCCCTGTTTAAACAGGTATATGATACTTCTGATGGCACCTTAATTCAGCCTTTGAAAGGACATAAGGACACTGTATACTGTGTGGCTTATGCTAAAGATGGTAAATATCACTTTAGGGGCTTTGTTAGTCTGTGTTGTAAAGTGCACATCTTCTACTTCTTATTGCCAATTGATAAATAGAGATCAGGATTGTTTCAGTAACAGTATTTTGAACACGTGTGTAAGTGTGGTGGTTTGTTTGTTTTTTAATGGAGAGTTTGAGCTGCCATACAAATGCTAGATGCAAAAGTACTGTATTTTTACATGTAAAGGCTACCTGTTAATTCAAGAAACGTAGTCCCCACTTCCCCTCCCCTCCTACTTCAGTCATGGTTTCTATTGTGGGGTAATGTGAGGAGAGGGCTTACTCCAGAGATCCCTCTTGCTGGTGCTCCACCTGCCTCTGATTTTTATTCCTGTAGTTTCTGTATCCCAAGGCTTCCCGATCTTCTGATCCTTCACGCATTACCATGCTCATTACAGACCTTATTCTGCTTCCAGTTCTTTCATTGTCTCTGATTCTCGTTCTGTGGGGACTTACTGTCTGTGGGCTCAAAGGACTTCCTCTCAAATACTGCTGTTTAAGTGTGAAAATGTACCATTTTTCCCTTGACACTGTTAACATAAAATCTCTAACCCGTGACTGGCAGTGTTGGAAAGACTGGCTGCTTGCTTGCATGGCTGGGCTTTAATGAGGCATGCTCTGTGGGAATAACAAAGTCATTGGAGTTTCACGTAGCTGGAGAAATGCAGTCGTATCAAAACACTTGCAGTGTGAGACCCTTTATTACTTGAGCCTTGTCAAGTTCAAGAACTTCTTGCTCTCTCTTTGATTGAGTATTTGGAGTGAAAGTGATTCTTACATGTGTGGGATTTAAATTATATTTAATTCCTAGGCAAACGTTTCGCATCTGGCTCGGCTGATAAAAGTGTGATAATTTGGACTTCAAAGTTAGAAGGAATTCTGAAATACACGTAAGTGATGCCTTTCAATTCTATGCCTCTCAAAAATGGACTTTGATTATGCACTTCTGCTGTCAAAGAGTACGTGCTGTTAGATTTGGAAGAAGGTTGACTAAGGTCAGAGAAAATGCCAAGGGGTAATAGGAGAGGGAAGAGGAAAAGAACAGTTGAAGTATCTGAATGAGGCAGGAAAGCAATTAAAGGCATAAAAGAGGATAGGAAGTCTAGATAAATCTCTGAGTTTAGAGGACTGGCAGAGAACTGGGGAAACTGTATAGATCGAAATAAAATGAAATAGAATAGGACTGTGATCTTGTATGTAAACAAAATCAATATAACTGGTTAAAAGACCAAATTAAAGAGAAGATTTGGTACTTTCGGTATATTTCCATCTTCTGGCTTTGTTTTTATGTCATCCCTCTCAAGCGACATCTTCAAATTCTCTTTCTGAATGTGTGTACATTTATTACTAGTTAGTATGCACAAGCTAGCGTACTGCTAGGAACATACACGAGAATACTTGTTTTAGAATTTGTCTATAACCTTTAATCATATTTCACAAACCACAATCTACATACATTTGTCGCTAATCTTGACTAAATACAGTGAATCCTGCCACTTAGAGACAATTTTTTTAAGGTTTATTACTGATTTAGTTTACAGTAACTGCAGATTAATTTGATGTAATATAACCTGATCGAATTATTTCTGGCATCTGGTAAACCTTTCAGCTATCTTGCTGAAAGTCAGAAAAGGGAGCATTTAAGAATGATTTATTGAAATATGATTGTAACTTCATTCTAGGCATAATGACTCTATACAGTGCGTTTCATACAATCCTCTTACTCATCAGTTGGCATCCTGCTCTTCCAGTGATTTTGGTATGTCTTCTTCCTCTAACTTTTCCATTAAGCCAGTAAATTCTATTAAAGTTGTATAGCTAAGCTAACTACAGATAGCTACAGTTCTTTATACTCAGGAAAGATGAGATACAAAACTGCCTAAAGTTAAGTACATTAGATGCTTATTTAAATCACTTAAACTCAGTTGGAAAGGAGTATGTAGTGAGGTGCCACAGGGTAAAATGTGCGACTTTGTTACTATGATTTTTTGCAGAGACACCCTCTGTGTTATTAAGATGGATTTTATTTTTTTTTTTCCCCATTTACTGATAAATAATACTTATTTAAAGAGTTGCAGATGTGGCTGCCCCATCCCTGGAGGTGTTCAAGGCCAGGTTGGATGGGGTGGGGAGCAACCTGGTCTGGAGGGAGGTGTCCCTGCCCATGGCAGGGGGGTGGAACGAGATGGTCTTTAAGGTCCCTTCCAACCCAAACCATTCTGTGATTCTATGAAATGTCCTTCTAGCAGTTGCTGAGACTTTCATCCCTCTGAAGTCCCAACTGAGTTTTCTGACAATGTTAGTTTCTGATCTGAACACTGGTGAATGCTTACTTGTAATTTACTTTGGCTTTTTGTTCGCTTTAATCAAGGCTTGTGGTCTCCTGAACAGAAGTCAGTCTCTAAACATAAAACTAGCAGTAAGATTACGTGTTGTAGGTAAGTTTTAAGGATTACCTGTGTCATTTAAGTTAGTTTCGATACAAACAATTCAAAATAATATGCAAGCTTAAAGAAAAAAATGTTGAAGTGAAATAGTTCAACGTATGCAGAAACAGCACCTAGTAGTATGAGGCAGGCTCTCCTGCCTTGCTGTTCGGTAGCATTGTGTACTTTGTGCTGCATTACCATTCTCATAATTAAAATACTTGAGTAGCGTTTATAATGCTCCAGTAAGAATATGACTAATATTTATCAAAGACAATTTGTTCTTTCTTGTGTACTCTTCTCAGAGAGAGCTTTGCTTTTTTTTTTTTTTTTTTTTTTTAATAGCAAAGGGATTTGGTTTTTATTTGGTACTGTTTATAACTGAATTCTTCTGAAAGTGTCAGAGAGGTGTTCTGGTCTTGAGTGAGCGTCTTCTCTCTCCCTCTGTTCAGCCATCTTGTGCAATAACAATAAAATGAAGTTAAAGGAAAAATAATTATATATTTGTTTGTAGAGCTGTTCATCTCCTGTGTTGTTGATGTTTTTAGTAGAAGGAGATGCTGCCATTATGGGGAACCTGAAGCAAGGGTACATTAATTTGTGTAAAGTCATCCATAGCACTACAGCAGAGACGAGAATAGAAACTAGGTCTCCTCTGTCCCAGCACCATGCAGTTTTATCTGATCAGTTCTCTAAATGTGGTTTTTAAAACAGCCTGGTCTACTGCCAACACTGTCATCCCCAAAAATGTATCTGTTACTTAGCACATGTTAGAAGTATTGCAAGCAGATGAGAGCTTTAATTTTTTTTTTCATTTCTACATTTTTTTTTTTATTTCTGTGTATATAATAAAATGTTCTTGCTGTAGTGCATGCTGTTGCCATAAATGTGGATTTAGATGCATAAACAAACTGTAGGATTACTGGCTACCTCCCAGAACTCCCTCTTAGAAGTATATTTCTATCTATCATCCCTATTTGAGTATGCTGCACCATCCTACCTTCCTGCTGCTTGTTTTTAGTAGTTTGTTCTTCAGCATGTATGTGTTTTATCAGCTGGACAAATGATGGCCAGTACCTTGCTTTGGGGATGTTCAACGGCATTGTCAGCATAAGGAATAAAAATGGCGATGAGAAAGTAAAAATAGAGCGTACAGGGGGTGCTTCATCTCCAATATGGTCAATTTGTTGGAATCCATCCAGGTAAATAATTTCATCCTTCCTTTTTTCATGCTGAATAGATAATCCTTGGCTTATTGATTGCAGAAAGGCTTGACTTCTATCCGTGTTGAAACAGATTAATGCCAAGTATGTTACCTTTTTTTAAGTGATTATGTTTTGGGGTTTTGGCTTGCTACCAGTCTTTAATTGAATGGAGAAACTGGGAACAAGTTCCACTTAAATCTCAAGAAACATTCCTTTCTTTTGTATTGTTTTTGAGTTGGGTTGGGGGGTGTGTGTGTGTGTCTGTTTGGATTGGGGGGGAGAGGGGAGCTGGTTTTTCACTTCAGTTCAGAGGGAATAGTGTCCCAAATATGTGAATAAACAATTGCTATTGCAGTAGGTGGGAGAATTTTTGGAGTAGAGCAGATGAACAAGAGGAGTCAGTTCACAGCTATTTAGACGAGATACCAGTACTGCGGTCCAGGCCTGGCAGTAGGCAGCATAGTCAGACAGAGGGAGAAGACCATGAGGAAGGAGAGACCTCTATCAATTTCAAGTTGTGAGTGAAATGTCAAAGGAACATATATATATCAAGAGTATTGTGAGAGTATTGTGCAGGGTACAAAATCAGACATTAAAAAATTAGGAAATTCTACATTAACAGTTGCCTGTATGGTCTTAATTAATTCAGCTAGTGTGTGCTCATTATGAGATTGTTCTTAAGTATGATAGCATGTTGCTTTTCCCCACAGGTGAATGCATCATGCATCGAGGAAAGGGAGGGTGCTTAGTAAACAGTTTTTCATTAGATTTTTTTTGTCAGTTTCCTTTTTGTTCAGTTTATGGCTGGAGGCGTTATTTGCAGCATCTCCCTTCTTCCTAGGCAACAAGCTGTGGAGAAGGTGACCCTCATTTTTTGCTCCAAGATGAACAGATCGTGTTAGAGTACCAAAGTTAACAAATCTGAGACCTGAAGCCGTTCCTCGGTCTGCTGCTGGTCTCGCATGAAGAATTTCCCCCCCCCCCCCGCCTTACACTGATAATTGTAGTTCACTCTTGCTCAGCTGTACTGACTTCGATGTTACGGTGGCTTTGTACTACTGTAGCTGAGACCAGAATCCGGGCCCAAGTGCTTCATCTGTTTAAGGGACCATTAGTTTCGCTGTACCTGCTGCTTATATAGCTGTATGTGAAGTGATACATCAACCTCTGCAGTTATTTCTGTAAAGGAGACTGATTTTTCTTTTGTGTCCCCAAGCTGTCCTGCTCAGTTTTAAGTGGCAAGATGTATCTGCTGTCCTTTCAGTCTGTGGTTTTTTTAAAGAATAATACGAAGTATATTTTGCTATCCTATTACTTGGTTCTGTTGCTCTAAGAAATTTATTAATAAGTCGCTGTAGAATTGCTAGGTAATTATTTTATGTTTTTTTGTTAGAGATGAACGCAATGATATTTTAGCTGTGGCAGACTGGGGTCAGAAACTTTCCTTTTACCAGCTTAGTGGCAAACAGGTATGTGTTAGAAAGTGCATTCAAGAATGGCAGGGCATTTCTGATTCTGTTTTGTGTCCTGTGTTCACAGTGTTTGTATACTAGTGCTTTATTAGCTACATTAAATGTTTTCTGTTTTCCCAACCTTTTATGAGTCTACCTTTTTTAAACCATCTTTTCCTTCAGCTCTTGTTTCTCCCATGGCAGCTCAGCTGCTGTCTCAGAGTTCTTGTGTTAAAGCCCTTAACAACTTTGCTGGCTTTTGTGATACGGTGCACTGGTCTGTAGAGGACATATTTGTATTTTTTTCAACCAGTTAAAGGGAGTTCTGTGAATTGTTTGCATTCCGAGCAGACTAGTTTGGGACTAGAAGGATTCTTGGTTGTATTTTAGAACTGCCTTTGGGAATCTGAATTTAGTCAGGGGTATTGAAAAGTTGTGCATGGCCAGAGAGGTGAGAAGAATGGTATCGGTGACAGCAGTTGTTGCCTTGAGAAAACATGAAATGATCCTTTTGTTAATGTGTTTGGTTTTTTTTTTAATTTTTTTTTATTTATTTTTCCTTGTAGATTGGGAAGGACAGAATGCTCAATTTTGACCCTTGCTGTGTTAGCTATTTTACTAAAGGAGAGTATATTTTACTGGGAGGTTCAGATAAACAAGTTTCCCTTTTCACAAAAGATGGCGTGCGTCTTGGTACCATAGGAGAGCAAAGCAGTTGGGTGTGGACATGCAAAGCTAAACCGGACTCCAACTATGTGGTGAGTAGTAACATTTTTCTGACGTTTTCACAGATTATTTGTCATATAAGGTAAGACTATAAATTTCAAACTCAGGTGCTTAATCTAGACGTTCTTACTGAGGTAGCAGAACCTAAGCAGTGTCTAGTGAGGTCCTAGAACTACCACCAAAATTAAAAATATCCTGCAGAAGTAAAACTTGCGCTGCCAGAAGGCTGTAAATAAGCATAACACCTGTTTTCAGATGGCAAGGCATTTGCTGCATTTTGATGAAAAAAGAGGAGGGGAAAGAATAAAAAATGGCAGCTAATAACTTCTAGGTTGAGCAAATCTCTTTCCATGATGGGAGGAAAATGTTCAGATCTGTTTGAGTTTCTAGCATTGCACCTTGTGAAAAACGCCTACAAGGCAACCGTTAGTCATAAATACCGCACTCTGTCATTGTACAAACAGGAAGAGATACAGAGCAGATTTTAAAACAAACATCCCCCCCCCCCAAAAAAAAAGGCAACCAAAACCAACAACAAAATAAAACCAAACCCCACCCGCCCATCATGGTGGTCTCCATGGTCTATGATGAGATCAGTCCTCATTTTGCATTGCCCTTTTTCCTCTGTTTAAGTACAAGTAGGCTGAAATTGGTATCAATCTATATGTTATGCAGGAAAAAGAAACATAACATTCATATAAATACTATACATTTTGCCAATTCTCACCTACCTGTACCAGTTAACTAAAATTATTTTCTTCTTGTGTTCAGGCAGTAGGATGCCAAGATGGAACAATATCCTTTTATCAGCTGATTTTCAGTACCGTTCATGGCCTTTATAAAGATCGCTATGCTTACAGAGACAGCATGACTGATGTTATTGTCCAGCACCTCATCACTGAGCAAAAAGGTAATTTCACACTTGCAATCAGGCCAAAGCTTCACTCTCATTCTATTTTGTGTTTGTTGTTTTGGGGTTTTTTTTAAGTAATATTTATCAGAACATGTGGAATATATGCTGCGTGTACTAGACAGATTGTTGTCACTTTAACAGTAAAACTGGGGAATACTGTTTGCAAGGTGAGAGTGCAAACTTGGATTCTGGAGGATCAGCGCTGACAAGCTTAATGAAAGATGTGGGGATTTGAAATGACATTGGGAGGGGCAGAGGCTTTTAAGATAAGGTTTTAATCTCTGCGAATGAGATAAAAATACTGTACATCATATTTAGCTCTTTTTTTTTTTTTTTTTTCCTTACTTGCAGCCTCAAGGGTTTGTGCTGATTCTGTTTCTTCATACTCACTGGCTTTTTATGGCAAATAATCAAAGTATTACTCCAGACTGTGCTGTTGACAAATAATAGAGGGTGATAAATTGTGATGGGGATAGTAGATTACGTAGAAGCAGAACAACAAGTGTATCCAAGCAGGAATCTGCTTTTAATTTTAGAGGTGCTTTAGAAAGATTTAATTTGAATGTATTAGTAAGTCTTCTGATTTCTGTATCCATTATTTTTGTGTCATCCTATACTGTATTGTTTTTGTGTTTTTTCTCTGTAGTTAGAATAAAAGGCAGAGAGCTTGTAAAGAAAATTGCAATCTACAAAAACAGATTAGCAATCCAGATGCCAGAGAAAATCTTGATTTACGAGTTATACTCGGATGATTCTTCAGATATGTATTATCGGGTGAAGGAAAAGATAGTAAAAAAATTTGAATGCAACTTGCTGGTTGTATGTTCAGATCACATTATTTTATGCCAGGTATGTGCCTCAAAATCTAGAGTAGTCTTGGGGTGCGTTCAGACTTTAAGGTAGCTGTCCAAACAGCTGGTAGCAAACGATTGTCCTGTATAATCTGTTAGTTTTTCTTCAAGGTACCGATGTGTAGTGCTGTTGTTGTGTGCGGTGCTGACGTATTTCTAAGCAATAGCTGTGGCATGCCACAGGTGGCTCTGTTGCACTAGAACAATCTCTGTAGTAAATTTGATAAATTAGCACGTAACCCAGGGGAACTTCTGGGTGGGGGTGAACTACTAGAAAAAGGTGGGGTTTTTTGTTTGTTTGTTCATAGCATTGAAAAACCTTAAAGAATTCACCCTGTTAAATTGTTTGACTTTATAGTTTTTATATGTAAAAGTAGGCATACATGCTAGCATAGATGTAAACATAGTGCATCAGATACAGTGGTTTTATCTTTACCTCCATGCAGTATTTCGTATGTTATTGTGTCTTTAGGAGAAAAGATTACAGTGCCTCTCATTTAGTGGCATTAAAGAACGAGAATGGCTAATGGAATCTCTTATTCGTTATATTAAAGTAATTGGAGGACCTCCAGGAAGAGAAGGCCTCTTAGTTGGTCTAAAGAATGGTCAGGTAACACATGATGTCTGGTATGTGTCTTTTCCCTGCAAATAAAATCTGTTTTATGCTCTTAGGGGGACACCTTCTACAACCTAGGGTTTTATTTGACAGTCTCATCTTGTGATTTAAGACCTAATTACTTTCACATTCTCTGGCTGTAAAATTTATACTGAGAGAATGTTTGTCCTTAGTGAGGGCTGCGGTGTGTGTTCGTGTACACTTCTCCTGATGACCACTCGTGAAGGTGTGGGTGTTCCAGAAGTGAAATTGCTGTTTATTTCACAAGCCACTTAGCAGCTGAATATTTCAAACTGGAGCCCAGACGTACTGATATAGAGAACATGATAGAGAGGAAGTTGAGATCCTTTGCATCTTCTGTATCTATGCTATATATTCCTGTAGTATTATATTAATGTAATTGTTTAACTAGTAGAGCATTAAAAAATCCAGGATGTATGGCATATGTTTTATTTGTATAGGCTCACAACCTTGCTCGCAACTTGTTTTCACTTGTTGTGGAAACAAGTCTTTTCAAAATACCTCAAACTGAAAGCATTGCCTTAACTTTCATACAGAGTTTATCTCTGAAAAAAATTTCTCTTGGAGGCTTTAAACAGCATTAAAGTTTGTACCTGCTATGCTATTTCTAGTTTTAGGAACAAAAATGGATGGTCTGACTTTGGTTTCAAATATGTCTAGATTCTGAAGATATTTGTCGATAATGCCTTTGCAATCGTCCTGTTGAAGCAATCCACAGCTGTGCGCTGTCTGGATATGAGTGCATCTCGAAACAAGCTGGCAGTGGTTGATGAAAATGATACCTGCCTAGTGTATGATATTCATACCAAAGAGTTGTTGTTTCAGGTAAAATTCAAAGTCTTAAAAGAAAAAAAGGGGGGGGGGGCAGGAAGTGATGTGGAGCACAGAACATACCAAAAGCGTTGCTGTGTGGAATGGATATAACTGCACGTAAACCATTAATCCCATTTTGTAGAATTTAACTGTGATCTGTTTCTTTATCAAAACTACCCTTAGAGAGGTGGTAGACGAGGAGATATATGTGAACAACAGTTGAATAAAGAGCACTTAAACATGTGACCTTTTCAGTTTACTGTAGAGCTCTGTCCTGGTTCCCTTTGAAGCATTACAGTTAATGAGTATTTTGGCTTTATCATTAGTACGAACCGAATTAAAGCCTAAATATCTTTGTTTGTCATGTATTCCCAGACTATAAAGTGAATAATGATAATTCTGTCTTCATTGGCAGTTTAGCAGTTACTCTAAGGATTCACTCATTAATGTTGATGAAACGTTTCCAGAGAACGCTCGATAGAAAGTATGAAATGTTACAGAGATAGGATCTGTAACTTTTTTGTAATGGGCAGAAAAATGATCAATTAAATGTATATTATTGTGGAATTTTATATTATCTTCTACAGTTTGATAGTATAGATCATTATTAAATACAAAACAAAGACAATTACAGCTGTTTATTAAAATGTAAACATGTCCCTGTAAATCTGTTTAGGAATATACTAGGCTTTAGAATATTACAAATGTAAATAACAAGTGTGTGTGTGTACACACCCAGGCTATAATAGGTCAGACATTCTAGCTGAAGGATGCATATTTCTTAGGAAAGAAGATGTGATTGCATCTGTTGTAATCATCAGTTGTTTTGCTCGTTAGGAACCCAATGCTAATAGCGTGGCCTGGAATACACAGTGTGAGGATATGCTTTGCTTTTCTGGAGGGGGTTACCTTAATATCAAAGCTAGTAACTTCCCTGTCCATCAGCAAAAACTTCAAGGCTTTGTTGTGGGTTACAACGGCTCCAAGATCTTCTGTCTTCATGTTTTTTCTATGTCAGCTGTTGAAGTTCCGCAGGTAATCCTTTAATCTCATTAAGTGTTGCTTTACATTTCATAAACATCAATGTTTAAGAAGTGAAGAAGCTTTTCTGAGATTCGCTCATATTCCATTACCAAAATGATGGCAGTTCACGCTTTCTTTGTCGTTATTTAAGTTATATTGCATGATCTATGTTGTTTTTTTTTTATTTGGCATTAATTAAGCTAACTTCCTTTTTGCTGTTGTTGATGGTTGTTTCTAATTCTCTCTTTCTACTTGCAAATGCACGTAATCTAAAAACAAAGATATGGTGCAGGTGTTACCTCCTCCTGTATTTTTACTGTAGTCTCCCTATGTACCTTTTCTCAAGTTGTAATTTCATTTTTCTTATGAGTACTGTCTTATTGTTGCTTCATCTAGATGTGTTTAGGCAATATTTAAGCTGTGTATTTTAGTCTGAATGTATAGTACATGTGTAGTCTTCATATTCTAAATTTAGAGATTGCCTTCCACAAAATGCTACTTCCTGCGTTATGGGAAGCAATGGAAGAGTCTAAAACAGTCCAAGAGAAAAAAAAAAAAAAAAA
>VFFE01007019.1:128808-168978 GCA_008921705.1 Burhinus oedicnemus
CCCCCCCTTTTTTTTTTCCCTGGCACATGATGTCGACAGATGTGAACCATATGGTGCCAGGGCTTTGGTATTGGCAGAAGAAGCTGAACAAGCTATTAGAAATATTTCCAAAGTGGTCATCATCATACCATCCAGGCTTGGTGTTTACATTCCTTGCAGAAGTCTAACCAGTAGTTCAGAGTCACTCTCACTTTTGATCAGCTGTTATTCTGTACTTATGAAAGAACTTTTTTGATATATTGTAATATAATTATCAAGTGTCTTTGCAGAAAACAAAATTTCAGCCTTTGATTGATTTGTGGCTGGGCATCCGGATGCTAACATATGATTAAGTGGGTATACTGTTGTTAACTAAGCATGGGGTGGTGGTGGGGCTGGGTCATCTCTAAGAATGAAACCTACCTTCTTGGCTTGTAAAAGAAAATCTGAAACTTCAAATTGATCTATTACATTTTTTGAGATTAGTGCTATTTTCTTTTGGAAAGGCATGTTCCTGAAAAGCATGCAGAAATCATAATTTGTATCCACTTAAACAGGCTCAACGAAGCAAGCTTTCTAAGAAATAAAGAGGGAACATATTTATTACCTCTGAGGCCTCTGTATCATCCTTCTCCTGGTCCTCCCAGAATCTCCCACTTTTTTTTTTATTTTAATTGAAAACTAGCTAAATGGGAGACTTGCCATTGTTTCCTACCAAACATTGGGCCTTGATGATTAGTTGCTGAAGGCTGGATCAGTTCGTGCTGCTCTGTATGCAGTATTTCTTTTCTTAGGAGGCATGACAATATCCATTAAAAAAGCCTTTGTGTTTTAGAATTTCAACTGTAACAATGGTTGTCACCAGAAGGTAATGCAAACTTTTGTATTGCACTGTTTCAGGATTTTCTGGGATCTGGAGACCCCAAAGATACAAAGATGCTAATAAAAAAGCAAGCGGATTGGGCCAAGAATATCAATGAACCAAAAGCAGCAGTGGAGATGTACCTCTCTGCAGGCGAGCACATGAAGGCCATAGAAATCAGTGGGGACCATGGCTGGGTTGATATGTAGGTTTTAGTTCCGTCTTAGAGATAATTTAATAACTCATTTGAGTTTTTATTATGTGAATTCTGCATAATTTTAAAATAAGACAAAACTTTTTTGATATGTGCCTTTGTTTATATCAAATTGAGTATTTGAAGCACATCTACAGTTAAAAATATTGTAAAAGTTACACATACTTAGAGGGTAGGACATAAATATGTTATGAAAACAAATGCATTACAATAGTAAAGAGTCTGAATGGGTTCATCTGTACTATGAGACTGTCTTCTAAAATATGCATGCCTTAAGCTTTTCAGAGTAATCATCACAGCAGTGCTTATATGTGATAGCCTATTTCTGTTGTTTTAAGCTGCTAAGGATAATCATCTAGTGTGTGGAGAAGACAACTGGAACACAGAATCCCTAGAAATTCGGGAGCTACTCCTGGCACTGGTCAAATTCTCCTTGACTTGCAGTAGTTGACACTTTGGGTCGTTTGCAGAGCTGCCATAAGATCTCGGACAGGTCACTCAGTTTTCCCTTGCCTCAGTTTTGCTGTGTGGCAAAGGAGGTAGTGTTTATTCATGAGCCTTTTGTTTAGCTCAGGGTTGAGGAAGTGTGTCCCATGTAGGGACATGTCATGTAGGACCTACTCCCTCCCTACGTCTTCATGACTGTCCAAAGAGTCTGAGACATGGAATTGCAGTATGAGTAAAGATTGAAGGAACAGGTTTCGAATTTGTAAAAGGAAAAAAAAGAATTTGGAATGTTTACTGAAAACTGCTTAAACAGCATTGCATGGTACTACTATTATGATACTTATTAAACAATAACTGATTAAAGGTGAAGTTATTACAATAATTAAACAAAAGGCAAAACAACAAGGCAGAACCTGAATTATCTGACTTCTTTTTACTGGGTCTAGGTTGATTGAAATTGCTCGGAAACTGGATAAAGCTGAGCGTGAGCCTTTGTCAAAATGTGCCTTCTATTTTAAGAAACTCGATAACCCTGGCTATGCAGCAGAAACCTACATGAAGGTTGGTGACCTGAAAGCATTGGTCCATCTCCACGTGGAGACTCATCGCTGGGAAGAAGTAAGCGTGCCTTGCTTTCAGTGTTTAAAACCAGTACTTCTTACTGTCTCTGGTTGCAAGAAAGGGAGACAAATGTCTGGCTCCTCCACCACGGTAGTGAAGGGAGAGGCAGGGAGGGAGGCTTCTGTAGAAAGTGATTCAGAGTATTTAAGTTAATTTTGTGTGCTCAGTATTTGTTTGGTGGTGTTTTTCATTTTAATGGGGTTTTTTTTGGTGGTGGTGTGTGGTTGTGTGGGTTTTTTGGTGTGGGTTTTGTGTGGGTTTTTTTGTTTTTTGGGTTTTTTTTTTTATAGTTTCCTGGCTGAATATTTCTTGGTCTCACTTCTGAGCACCTTTTTTTTGCCTATTGAGTTATGGCTGCCCCCTTCCTATGGTGATCCATGGTTTGCTTCTAGCCCAATAGAAAGAATAAATAGTAATTATATCGTGGGAAATTCTGTTTTGAACTGTATTATTTATAATTTGGACATACCCGAGTGAGAATACCATACACGTAATTTAGATCTTATGAATGTGTGCTGTGTTAGTGTGGACCCCACACTATAACTGGATTTGTGCTTCTGATTAGGTAAAGTTCTGATGTCACTGTTTTGATTTGGGTTTGTTGTTTGGTTTTTTTCTTTTCCATAAAAACATGGGTCTGCCAGTACCACCCACTTCATAGCTGGGGTCACCATTAAATTTTGTTCTTGTTTCTTCACATTAAGATTTTGATAGGGGTAGTTTCTTAAGAAAATATTTTCAAAGTCCTGCTGGAATTGACAAACCCCCTCCCCCAAGTATATAATATTGTAGACTTGGTCCTGTATTGACTAGTTAGCAAGTTCTAGACAGTGAATCTAAACTGCAGTTATAGTGTTACTTTAATTTCTTTAGAAGACATATTTGGTAAAAATAAAAATATTGTTTGTCTCTCGCTGTGAAATCTACTAAATTTCCTAGATAATCACTTTCAAGTTTCCCTGTTTCAATAACCAGACTGTTACTATGCTTAGCTTCTTTTCTTTTGTTGCTGATTGCTTTTTATTTTAAAATACATTAGTGTCATACTGAAGAAAAAATGGATTACACTCTCTATTCTGGTTATGTATTTTTATTGTGAATTTACTTAGAGCTAAAGGATTGATCCCATGGAATATTCTAAACCCTTTAACTGTTTAAACCATGCAGTATTCTAAAAATGAATTTTCTTATTTCCCTCAGGCATTTTCTTTGAGTGAAAAGCATCCTGAATTCAGAGATGATGTTTATGTCTCTTATGCACAGTGGCTAGCAGAGAATGACAGATTTGAAGAAGCCCAAAAAGGTAAAAATGTCACTGACAGACCACTGGTCACTCAAAACTTACTCTGTACTTTTCCAATACAGAATATGCAGTCTCTGGCCTTGAGAGTCTCTTATCAGTGAGATTCAAAACCAAACAGAATCCGTGTTTTCATACTGGTCTTAAAGTAGCCGGAAGTCTCCTTATTTGATAAGAAAATGTGGTAGGTCTATCAAAAATGATGACATCTAAACACAGGTCCCATTTTTTCCATCGCATTGTATTTCTGAGCGTGGCAAGTGGCAACAGTATTTGGCATATAATCTGAACTGTCTTTATTAATATTTTTTATCACAATAGAATTCAAAATATGGTGGCCACCTTATAAACCTGAGTGGAAAGCATAGTTTTTCCGTATATTTAGGTAATGTTGGGTTTGTACAAGTAAAATTTTCCTGATTTCTTTAAGAATTTTCATGTATTTTGTTAGGCTTATAAAATTACCTTTAAAGAGAACTGTCAGCCTTCCACCATGTGGACAGCCTTCCAAATTTAATTCATAAACTGTTCCAAGGACAAGGAGATGTTGAAGCAAGCTCTGTGTGGAGCCAGCACGTTTTTAGTATAGTCACTTTTCTCAGGTGTAGCTCCATGTGACTGTTGCATCTGCTGTTTCCAGAGCTAGCTCAGATCTAAGCGTATAACTGCGTTTGCTTTTAAGGGCCAAGGTAGTGAACATGCCAGACACGATCTGTCTCCACACAAAACTAGTTTGTATGTCTCGGCACCAAACCTTTGAGCGCTTGGTTTTAGGGCAGTTTGGTAGTTTGTGCATAGAAGTCATCTGCATGAATATAGATATATTGTTCCCAGTTTGTTCCACAAAGCTGTATGCTGCTGTGGCTCAGCAAGTGTAAATGCCCCAGAACTGGGTGAGCTCGAGATCATTGTGTCGCTGTGTGAGAAGCTGGTTATACCTGAGCTAGCTGAAGTCAGGAGGCACTTGTGCTGTGGTGTTGGGTTTTCTAGGGGTTGGTTCCCCCTCCATCCTCATGACCCTGTATGAAGACTGCATTTGCCAAATGCATGTTTACCAAGTGAGAATTCGGGATCTTACTTTATACTGGCTTCTGAGCATCAAATAAAGAAATGCTAGAAGGACGTGGTAAATGCTGTGCTCTTTCAAAATATTAAGCATTACAAACCAGAGCACTAACCTCAAACATTAATTTATTGTAGTTTTGAATGAAGTTGTGATTTGCGGTGTTTAGAGATTGATAGAGTATTGAGATCCAAACATCATAGCATTTTTGCTCTTTTCTATACTTTTAAAAAAAGCAACCTCCATTGTACAAAATTTGTGAGCTCAAGAGCTGCTGAGACAGTGCAGAAGCCACAAAATGCCTACAGATGCTTCTCATGTTCCATTAGTGTCGCTGCTTTCAAGAAGAAAAATACCAGTGTATAATCCTTTTTATCCTGCCCTGGATAGACTATTTGATATTGGCTGAATAGACTGCTCTTAATTTAAAAACATTAATTTCAGTTAATTGATATAATCGCACTGCAAAATCCTCTTTGTTTTTGCCTTCTCTGTAGCATTTCACAAGGCTGGCAGGCAGAGTGAAGCTGTAAGAGTGCTGGAGCAGCTAACGCATAATGCTGTGGTTGAAAGCCGATTTAACGATGCGGCCTATTATTATTGGATGCTTTCCATGCAGTGTTTAGATATAGCCCAAGGTAAGTAACTGAAAGGAAGTTTGTATTTGTTACGTTTTTGTGCATGTAGACAAATAATTACTGAATTGTGATAGCACCACTTCAATTATTTCACTGTTGTGTGGCTTTGGTGGTTTTTTTTGTTCGTTTGTTTTTGGTTTTTATGCTGTGCGTAACTCTGGCTTGTGCTATATTTGTAGTCCCCCTGGTTTTCCCATGTGCTTATTTAAAACAAATAAGCAAAACGGCAACATCAGCATATGTAAGCCTCCTTTTGAAATCTGACTGGAATCAAACCCGTGTCTCTTGGGACCATGTATCCTCGTGCACCTTCCCACAACACACTTTAACTGGAGAAGTGATTGGACAGTTAATGTACCAGTAAATAAAAGATGATCTTGGAGTGTAAGACACATCTAGTATTTGAACATAGGTTGGAGAGGTACTACACAGATTATTTCTGCCAACAGAGATAAAACTGATTTTTCATTAGCTATCATCTTGTTTTCTGAATGTGTTTCACTGGGAGAGACGTAGAGCCAGTAGTTAATAGATATAATTTAGTAATAGTGAATACAAAAGATTGATAATACTGCCTTTTGCATGGTGCTATAAGTACCTTCTTTTTTTTTTTTTTTTTTTTTTAAGTTCAGCTGATGCATGATAGTTCTGATCTGTTACCCCTCAGGTGTTTTATAGAGATGCAGACTTTTCCAGTTGGCTTAGTAGCATATTTAATATTTATGCAACAAATGTTTCAAAACTCATTTTATTTGTAAACTCTGAAGTTATGGATGAGGTTTCCAGTGATGCACACCTACTGTTTTCTACCTTTAACTAAGCTATAGCCTCTAGCTATGTTAAAACCATTGCTTCAGCTGTTTTGTGTTTTACCATGCTTGTTTTAGACCAGAAATTTGCTCAGAAATATGACAAGTCTGTATAATACGTGCTTTGCACAGGTAGGTGGGGCACAATTGAACTGGTACACATCTCTTTTGGAAGTGCTGGCGCTAAAATCATAATATGCTGTTTTCTTCCAACTGAGTCTCATAGACATCTTGGAGACTTACACTAATGCCTTTGCCTCCCGCAGAGAATGAACAACAGAAGACTGAAATGTTACAGAAGTTTCATCACTTCCAGCGTTTGGCAGAAATTTACCATGTCTATCACTCTATTCAAAGATACACTGTAAGATAACTCACTTTAGAAGTTGTGTATGTATGCTTCCTGAGCATTTTTCTCTAGGGAGTCCAGAAATAACTAGGAATAATTAATAACTTTTCAGGCAATTAAATATTGAGTGTAGATTAGTGATACTGTATAGTAACTTTTTCTTTGCCTTCTGCTGTACTGTACAAGAACTTCTGTTGTCTTAGTTCCTAAAAACTACAGTGTGGTTTTAGCAGATCTGTGCTTGTCTCAGTGTGGGTAGAAGATATGACGATGGCTGACTTCCCACCTCCAGCCCTTTTTTGCTAGCTGTATCAATTTGGTTCCACAGTGACCTGAGCCTCTGGTCCTACACAGGCTACGGTTGGCTTTTCCTTTAATCATGGGGAAAACAAGATTGAACGGAAGAAGGCACCCTAGCTTAGAGATTCCCACAATGTGGTACGTGTATCGGTAGTGATGTGTGTAAACTATTCCAAAATGATAAGCAGTCATGAGTGAGGAGATCCTGCTACTTCCAGCGGTTACAGTAATGCTGCCGCCACTGTTGCTGGAAAATATCTTTCGTAAAACGTTTGAGAACCCTTGATCCATGCCCTTGCACAAAAGAAGACCTATGGAGGTCTTTGCTGGTCAGACTACTGCAGACCTTACAGCGGTGGAGACTCTACACTATTGCTGGTCAGTCTGCCTTCATTTTTAAATAGCCTGTTAAAGATGCAGGTTTAGCGACATGGATCTCTTTCTCTCTTTTTCTGCATGTAGCAGGTATCAGCTTTGGTGATAAAGACATGCAAAATCCACTTGCTATATTCTGTCAGCACCTCTTCTTTTTGCAACTGTATGAAACAAACACAGTACTTGAGATGCCTAGTGCTGGGATGCTTAGTGATAGGAGTCGTTGGTTTTCCAGCTTAGCAATATGTGTCTGTATTTTTAATACTGCAGGAGGAGCCTTTCAGTTTCGACTTGCCTGAAACCCTCTTCAATATTGCCAGGTTTCTGCTTCACAGCTTAACAAAGGAGACTCCTTTGGGGATCTCAAAAGTGTATCCTTCCAATACAGTACAAAATCTAGAAGTTATCTGGTGAGATACATGAAAGGAATAATTGATGTTGATCCACAATGCAGAGATCTCCTGTAGGGTATCTTCAGTTTCAGCTGTTGGTTACACTTAATGGAAACTGACTTTTGTCCCTAAGGAAATAATCAGCATCTTCAAACCATTGTGTGTTTAACTGTGCTACTTTTTTTTTCTTCTTTTTTTTTTTTTTTTTTTTTTTTTTTTTTTCCTGAGAGCTGTACAAATCAACTAACATGTAATTCTCAAAACCACCCACCCAGTCTGGTGTATCACCTTTGTCAGAGAAGCAAGCTCTCAGATACCAGTCACTGCAACAGGATGTTGGCTCTGAATCTTGACAGTGTTGTTGTAAGGAGTCTGAGCTGAGACAGGGCTGGGGAGGGGACCAGGAGCTTTTGCTTCGCATGAGGCTGGTATAGCTGTGTCGTGTCTGTCAGGCTAGCATTTGCACAGCTTTGTTAGTGCATATTGCATCTGTGGAGAGTATTTCATAAACGGTCTGTGTGAACCTGTGGAAATACACCTGTCTGTAAAAGATCACAGGAGGGTTCACTGGATGCCACAGGGAGGCCAGATTTTCTTCTTTGCACTTAATTTATGGCTTCGGATGGGATGTTAGGTTTGCTTTTCATAACTTCCTTGCTTATAAATGTGTTATCTTTCACAAAGTCTTTCATAACGTGCCTTGTGATCAGTAGCTTTCTAAACAGCAGTTACTGTTACACACTGATGAAAGGGAAAGACAACCCTTGGTCAATGACGCAGAGCATATACTTTATTTCCAGTAAGACCATGTGTATTTAGTTGGTGTCAGTGCGTTGCTGGTGTTGTAAGATTCTTATTCTTTTTTTGGCTGGGGAAAAATCCATTCACCCTAAAATTACTGAAATTTTTTAAATGGAGTCAGAATATTTAACCAAAGCAATGTTTATGTAGGGCCAATTCCTTACATTGCTAATAATTGCCCACAGATGTTTTGATAGTCCTTTCACACTTGTTTTTAAATGGAGTTATGTAAATAGACTTCTCTTGTTAAAGCCCGTTTAAAGTACCAGTGTTGGATATGCTTCATTGCACAACTTTTCTGATTAGAAAGAGTATTGCATTTTTTCCTAAATGCCATATGTATTTTTATTCCTTAATTACATTATAGCAATACATTATTTGCCCTGGCAAAACAGAGTAAAGCTCTTGGTGCATATAAACTGGCTCGACATGCCTATGACAAGTTACAGGGACTGCAGATCCCAGCTAGGTTCCGGAAATCAATTGAGCTGGGCAGCCTGACAATCCGATCCAAGCCATTCCATGACAGTGAAGTAAGTTGTAATGTGTTTCATGTTAATCATTAATATGCGGCCTAATCCAAGAATCTGAGTTGCTCTATGCACAAAAAAATCTGAAATATATTATGCATAGCTCTGTGATATAATTATATTTCTGCTGGAAACACAGTCCTCTTATTGTTCTTCTTCAGGTCAGACTTCCTTTTGCTCCTGAGAACAAATTAAAATCAGTCCTTTCTTCATGGGCAGCTTCCATCCTCCCTCTGCTGTCTTGCATCTACCTTCCTCTCTGCCTATTAATTCTTTCAAGCCTTTTTCTCGCCGATCCACATGCAATTACTCCACAGTCTTTGTCTCTCTCTCCAGCTGGAGGTCACTTTCATTTGTCCCACTCCTAGCCCTCCTTCCCTCCTCCCCCTATCCCTTGAATGACCTTCCTTCCCTAAGTCTTATTTTAACACCTTTTCTTCTTTAACTGAAGTCTGACTCTCTGCAGTGCTCTATAAAGCTGTGTCTTACGGAGTACTCACTAAAAATAAATTGTATTGTGCAAGTGAACATGCACCTGGCCACCTGAAATAATAGAAACACAATCTTAAGAACTGCCTAAAATAACTGTGCTCTTGAGGAGAGATGAATTAATTGGAGAACCTGAATCTGACCAAACCTTAGAGCAAAAAACTTTGCTTCAGTAACCTTCTCTTCAAGTTCTTTTGTCACTGTGTATTTGATGCAGAATTCTGCTTCTGTTACTGCAAAGGCAAGGTGGAAATTTAATTGTTAGAATGGCGAAGACAGCTATTTTTAATGTGAAAACTTGCTGTTTTATTAAAAAGGGAAAGCATTTTCAGATGTTAAAGGATCTCATTTCACAGCAGTATTTCTCCAGATTAGCGCTGATGTAATATCAGTGGTGTAAGCCTAAGTAGCCCATATTTAATTGAAAACAAGAGTTCAGGCTGTGCTGTTCTGTTTATGATTACTGTGCTCTGTATGTGTCTTTGCAGGAGCTTGTGCCCTTGTGTTATAGGTGCTCTACCAACAACCCTTTGCTAAATAACTTGGGGAACGTCTGCATTAACTGCAGACAGCCTTTCGTCTTCTCCGCTTCCTCCTATGGTGCGTTGGAATATCACATTTGGTTGTGCTTTTCGAGTAGATAAATGTTAACTGGACAGAGTAGGCTAGTACTTAATTTGTTCTTTCCGCAGTGTTATTTGGACAAACAAATCTTTCCTTTGAATGTTAGATTTGACTAAGTGGCTGCCTCTTCCCAGGGATTGTTGGATTTCATTGTAGTAGCAGTAAAGCGTTGCTTTATTATGAGACACAATGTATAAAGTGTTTCATTAACACGTATACAATCCTTTGAGAAGTTGAGGGGGTTTTGGTTTGTTTTATTTTATTTAACTTGTTTCATGAGAACATGTGGGCAGAACACCACTGTCATAGAAGCCAGAGGGTGTTCATTTCTTAAGGGGCACAGTATCTTCTGGGAGGTGTTTTCTGAGTTCTTGCATGTCAAATGCTCCTTGCTTCTCCCACCCCTTTAGAAGTACTGCATCTGGTTGAGTTCTATTTGGAAGATGGCATCACGGATGAAGAAGCTGTAGCTCTCATTAATCTTGAAGCTCCAAGATTGAATAAAAGAGAGAAAAAGTGGCAAGAGATGATGAGTGACAGTATCCTTTTGATTAAAATTGTTTCCGGTCCCTTTCTTACAGAAAAAAGCAATGATCTTGAATTTTTTTTTTTTCCCCCTTAGGTTTAAAATTTTGTCATATAACTGATGTGAGTACAATTGCATTGTGTTTCCTTTTCAAGTTAGTCTAACAACAAAGTGATGTTTTAACTAAACCTAATATTTTCATAAAGCTTTTTAATCAGGAAAATTTGTTTCTAATCATGTAAAATATTTCTTTTTTAACAATGGAATGCCATGCTTTACTTTGTTCTAACTGCTTTCTGTTAAGAATGGGGAGAATCTGAAGTGTGTTTTTTCACTTCCCTTAACAGCTTGCTTTAGAGGCTGCCTTCTCTTAGCCAAGGGGAACCAGCATGGACTTTCTTCATAGCCATTCCTGTTGGGTTCTGGTTTGTGGTGCTTTGGCATCCAGGGCTCCCAGTTGCTGTGAGGGCCATATAATACTAGGTGCAGAGGAACGCACAAGAAAACACAATCTCTGACTAAAGCTACTCAAAAATGTAATTTAAATAGGTTGCTCATTTGCTTTTTGTTGTCTGTCAGAAGGGGGCAGAGAGGGACAGGAGGCAGAGCTGATGTCATACTTGGTTGTGGTCAGTTTTGCCGTTCTACAGCAGCTGCAATGATAAATTTCCCCAGTCGCTGTGAATCACAGCAAGCCCTTCTCTAGTACTTTTGCTAATAATCTGGGCACTGTAGCAGTTTGAGAATACTCTGGAGCAACAAGGATACCAGTCCTGCTGGTATGCTTTTCATACTTTTTCTGTGAGGACAGCTAATTTTATAGGAACTCTTTTTCTTCCTTAAGAAGTGTGTCTAGATGCACAGAGTTTGAGGCTTGATGATAATACAGATATTACTGAAGACGATGATCCCTTTACAGCAAAACTGAGCTTTGAGGTAAGAACCTTACTTGTATCTTCCAGTTGTTTCTTTCTTGCTACCAACAGAAATTAATAGAAAACTTTTAACTACAATCCATGGCGCTCCTTGGGTTTGAATGTGTTACAAAGACTACTGCAAGAGAGATACAAAGCAGGGGACTGGAAGAGAGGGGTGGCACTTGAGAGGGAAAGGGATTTACTGGTTAACTCATCTCTTAAAAAAAACCAAACAAACAAAAATCCAAAACCCACAAAGCAACAAAGATCTTAAAGTAAACGTTCCTGGAATTTGGTTTTATCATCATACAATGATACAACGGGGCTCTCCCCCAGGGTACTTCAGTGTCTAGGCAGTATACCTGTAAAACACTTGTTACTGTGAGGTTTTAATAAAGACTGTGGGCATGGGTGTTATTTACAAGGAATTGTGTTAAAATGAATAATGGAAGCTCACTGAATCCAAGTTAGAGATGTGGCGGGATGCTGCTGTCGCTGAAGGTCTTGATAAAACTGACAGTGAGTTTAGTGGGTCTAGACTTAGGCCAATTCTGTATTAGCTTGTTCTACTGAATTTTACTTTGCTTCTCACAACATCTTACCAACTGCAAAGCCCTTTGAGGGTTAATAATGGTAATTTTTTCTAAACCTGCTCTCCTGCAGCAAGGAGGCTCAGAATTTGTTCCGGTGATTGTGAATCGTGCAGTTCTCCAGTCAATGAGCCGGAGGGACGTCCTGATTAAACGCTGGCCGAAGCCATTGCGGTGGCAGTACTACCGTTCCCTGCTACCAGATGCCTCCATTACCATGTGTCCATCATGTTTTCAGGTAGCGTTTTACATGGAGAGGTTTAAAAAAAAAAACAAAAAAAAACCAAAACCCAAAAACAAAAAAACAAAAGCACCCCCCCACCCCCCCAAAAAAACGCCAAAACCTACTGAGAACGCTATAGCTGAAACAAATCTAATAACTGAAACCTCATACTTTATGCAAATGCATTCAAGAAATTCCTGAATGATGTAAAGACAGAGAAGGCAATGAAAACCAAAACCTAAGCTGTGTGATGCACAGAGGAAGAGCTGACTTCTGAAAAATTTGAGGTAGCTGAATTTGAGAAGTTGCACTGACAGCAAGACAGAGCCTCTCGAGCAAACCTTGGCTGAACAACAAATGCTGATTTGTATTTATTTCTTTGTCTCTGTCTCTCTGACTTTCAGCCTGGTCTAGCAGGGAAAATCAGTCAGTAACTAAGTTAGCTTGTGGTTCAGTCCCTCTCCCTCTCCTTCCCCTCACAGGAATAGCTTTTTGAAATACTGGAATTCAGTCACATTTGCTTACACGGACTGTCTAATTTTTGCCCTTCCTTCTGCAAAAATAATTAATTGGTTTGTGCCTCTTCACCATTGGCAGCGGTCTGTGAAATGCTTGCTGCTCTATTCCCGGTTATAGCGCTCTCAAGCAATTGAAAGTAAGAGGACCAACTCTCTTGTGATGGTAGCTTCAGAATGTCTGTGCCATAGAGAAGCTGTTGAGCTCAGTTTACGTTGTCTTTAGCTAGTCACAGGCTAACCTGTCCCTAAATCTGTTTCTAATTAACAGATGTTTCACACAGAAGACTACGAGCTTCTCGTACTCCAGCATAATTGTTGTCCGTTCTGTCGACGGAGAATAGATGAGTCAAACCAATGAAGAAAAACAGTCTTATACCTCAACTGACAGACTCCTCTACTGGCTTAGCAAAACACTTCTTAGATTCATAGTTTTCCTAACAACTTAGTTAAGTCATCTTGTTCCATTTTGTACATGAGAGTGGAACTGAGTTGAAGAAATGTGACTATTTTTTTAAAATAAAAATGTCTCTTGTTTGTGAATGTCCTCTACATTTCCCAGGCAAGCAGCTGAAGTGCCACAAATTCCTGCAGGAATGTTTCTAGGGTCAAGTTCAGCAGTGAAGTAATCATTGTTTTTATTCCAACTTGTGTTAGGATTTGATTTGCTCCTTAATATGTACCCATTATTGACAAATCTTCAAATAAATGGGACTATTTTTCACTACTCTTTGTCTTGGAATTTGCTATAATGCTGCTGCTTCTGAGCTTGTATTTTTTTTTTTCTTTCTATTCCATTTATGCAAGAACAGCATTAGAGTTTAGAGCTCTTAAAATGTGATCTTAAGAGTTACATTGATCTTGGCGTTGAGCACCATCTCACAGCCACACTGGGGGAGGGGGGCAGCGGCAAAGCTTTTAATCTGTGTAGAATTCACCCTTGTTAAAATTCAAAGTGCCAGGTTGCGCATGGGAGCGTGCATTTCATGCTAGCCAAGCTACCCAGACATAACACCTCAACTGCCCGCTGCCGCGTCTGTCATCCTGGTAACAGTAGCCCATTTACTGCTAATGAAGGAAACACCACTGGCCTGATGGGCTAAACTGAATGTACTTGTAAATATGTGCCAGGCAGGAATACCAAAGCAGCCGAGGTCTCGGTCAGCCCGTGGTTTCCCCCAGCACCTCCTCCGCACCCAAGGTAGGCGAGTTCTTCACTGTCTGCTGAGGGGATGCTGAGTGATGTAGCCTGCTGTGGTACTGCAGTCCCGGGATGCTTCCCACGACTCCTGGCGTCCTGTCCATTCTTGTGGCGTTTGTGATCCCAGCGGAGGGATGTGCTGAAGGAGTATTTCTGAGCAGTGTTTCCCCAGCATTGGCTCAGTGCAGAGCTGTGGGCAAACAGTGTGTAGAGGTGAGAGGAGATGGACCTGCCGCCTTCTGCTTCAGCCTCTGGCCGAGGCTGAGGGCGTGTTAGGGATGCAGCTGCTTGACCAAGCAGTGGGTCACTTCCAGGTGGCACCTCAGCCCCCACACAGTAGTTTGCTCACTCCCCCCCGCCTCCCCCCAGGACTGGGGAGAAAATCAGAAAGGCAAAAGCAAAGAAGCTCCTGGGTTGAGATAAAGGCAGTTTAATAAGTGAAGCAAAGCTGCGTGTGCAAGCAAAGCAATGAGGAATTTATTCACTGCTTCCCCAGGGCAGGCAGATGTCCAGCCTGCTTCCCGGAGAGCAGGCCCTCAGCGTGTGTAACGGCTACACCACAAACACAACGTCCTTCCTCCTTTCCCCGAGCTTTTACAGCTGAGCAGGGCATCGTCTGGTGTGAATGCCTCTTTGGCCAGCTGTCCCAGCTCCGTCCCCTCCCCACTTCTCGCCCAGGTCTGGCCTATTGCTGGGGGGGACAGGGCAGGGAAAAAGAAAAGCTCGGTGCTGTGCAAGCGCTGCCCAGCTGCAGCTACAACGCTGCTGTGTTACCAGCACTGGCTTAGACACAAATCCAAAACACAGCACCACGCGGCTGCTATGAGGGAAGTTCTCACCATCCCAGCCGGACCCAGCACGCTCCCGGGCAGCTGAATCTCCCGAGGACGGTCACTGAGCAGCTCTCCGACGGGGGGAGAATTTCTGTAGGTAACCAGCTGGGCTGGATTGGAGCTGGGAAGCGATAGGTCTCTTGACTTTAATCCAGTATAAATTGTGCCCATGTTACCATGAGTTCTATTGTTGTTGTGACATCCCGTCTGTCACAGCCTCCCTTTGTTTTGAGTGGGAAATGATTTTCTCCTTTCCTGTCTTGAGCTATTGGCTGAGGTTTGTCGGGTGCTGGTAAAGCAACTACCGCGCAAACAGCCCTTTGCCCGTGAAACTAGTGATGTCTGTGTGTCTGCTCGAGTTCCTCTTGAAAGTGACACCCCGCAATGGCCCCACAGGGTTTCAGAGTCCCTCGATGGTTCCTGACCGAGTTTGCTTAATTTGCCACTTTAAAAACATTCTGTTCTAATTACTGCTTGTCTGCTTTTTGACTCATCTGTCACTGTTTGCAATGAAGACTTTGCTATTGACATGGATAAACAATGCTGTTTGAGATGTGAGCCAGAATGGAATTCGGCTCGTTCTCCCGGAACTGAGCTGGCTTTGCAGAGCTAGTGGGAATGAAAAATTAGAAAAATAAATAGATAGGGTTTGCTGTGACAGAGAGACAAAATGGATCAAGCAAGGAAGCTCTTTTCTTTTTTTTTAAAACAACTCTGTGAATACAGTCCAGGCTTGAAAAGTGTGTTGGGCTTTTCCAGGCAAAAACATACTCCACACATCTCACACGTTGTGAAGGTGTTCTAGTTCCAGACTGCCTTCTGCCATTGAAACTCTCGGGTAACTTCATGATAAAGACTCCCTAGATGTACAAGAAGTCCCACCACGGCGCTGTCGTCTGAAGCTGTTGTGAGCAGTTGGCCAACTCTTTTCTTTGATTTGCACCGTTCTTCCACCTCGTTACTGCTGCCTGTCCCACTGCCGTGTTCCAGTGGTGACGCACACCAGCCCCTAAGCTGTGAGCAGCAGCTGCTAACCTCAGCAGTGGCTTATTGCATCAGAGCTTAAGGTGGCATATTTGTGTATTGGGAAGATAAACCTGTAATCCTTCTTGTATGCCCAGCTACACGTATGAACAGCTGCATTTGCAACTAGATAGTGGCACTGCTCTGGCCTCGCAACACGTGTGAATAGTTAATTGAGAGGGACTTAGGATGAACGCGCTGTGTGTGAAGACGTGGTATTTTCACATTTACGTGAAGGAAGACCTTTGGGACTGTCCGGAGTGATCGTGGCCTGCCTTTGGCTACAGCCACCCAGGTCTTCCTTCGTCCGTGGTGCCAGCACCTGAGGTCCTTCAGACCTTCCCTGCTTAGAGTGAAGGTTTCCCAGCTTGGGGTCTTCAAAGAGAGTACAGAGCTTTGTGCTTTTTTCCTTTTAACTTTTTCCTTGTGCTAAACTAACCCACTAAACTAACACTGATAAACTAGGCCAGGACTGAAGGAAGTTTATTAAGGCCAAGGGGACACGAGCTTCTGCCCACCTCGCACCCGTGAGCTCCAGCGGCTCTGGCACATCCTCCTGTGCTGGATGAGGCACTCACAGGTGCCCCCTCCTCTGCTCCCGGCTGCGAGGAACGCTCAGCTCAGCCCCCCGGCTGCAGCCCAAACAGCAAGGGGAGGTGCTCGGGTCCCCGCCAGCCTCCGGCCCCTACCAAGGGGCAGAGCAGACAACCCTTGCCTCGCCTCTGTGGGGGAACCGGCTGGTACCTGCCTGCCAGCTGGAACCTTACTGACTGCTAATGAGAAAGGTGATAAACAGTGGGTGGAAAAAGCCTGAAGAGATGGGGAAAATAGTTTTGGAGCTTAAAAGATGAATCATGATGGTGCGAACTGTAAGGAACCACCTTCTCCAGAAGTGAGATCCTCTGCGGGTGGCTTCGTTGTGCTCACTCTGCTGTACATGTCTGTCCCACTGCCTCTGAAAAATTAAGAAAAGGTAATGTCTAACTCAGTTGCCAGCTGGCACAAAGAACATTTCAAGCACAATTGAGTGCATCAAGTGGGGAGGCAGAGAGACACGGACGACATGGGAGGCTCCAACAATGGCTTCCCCTGTGGAATTTGACGATTCTGCAAGGTTTCGGGGAGACCGAAGATGTCTGTCAGCCAGCATGTGAAATGGAGTGTTGGCTTCAGCTCAGGACCTCCCTTCAGTGCCCTTGTCCAGCAGCCATCTCAGCACCAGTGCAGAATGGTATCTGTCCAGGAGAGATGGACAAGGTTATTTATTAGGTGTTACCAATGGAATCAGCATGACCCAAAACACACACAAAGCCAGGCACAGAGGAGATGGTGCAACTGGAAACCTGCCAGCAGGGTCAGCATTCCACTGTGGTGTTCCAACCTCCCAGCCAAATCCTGCAGTAGAAAAAGAGGTGGCTGAGAGCATGTGGAAGAAGGGTTGGTGATGTTCGTGCTGCCTGAGAGCACCCTTCTGCAGCCTGCCACAGGGAATGGCAGTTGTGGTGGGGATGGCTCTCCAGTGGGGACTACCTGGTGTCATGGACCCACTTTCCCCTTGTGAGAATGGGCCTGGGACGCCCCCCCCATCACTGGTGGACCACACCACACCACACCACACCACACCACACCAGCCCAGCCCAGCAGCCCCCAAACCCACAGTCATGGGGCTTTGAACTGCAAACTTCCCTCCTGGTAGTGGGGGACAGAGAGGAACTTCTGTTTGTTGGCGGGTGCAGAAAGCTCAGCCCGGGCGCCTTGAGAAAGCACAACCAAGGGAAGGATCCCCGGGGCCTTGTCTTTCCCTGGCACCCTTCGCCTGGCAACCCGCTGGTAATGCAGCCCATTCCCAGCACCTCTCTGTGGGGAAACTGAGGCATTTCGCACGGGCGGGCAGCGCACCCCTGAATGCCCGCAGGGGTGGACTGAGGGCCTCGAGGGGGAGAGCAAACGCCTCCCTCCGGGCAACGGCAGTGTGAGCTGGATTGTGGGGTGCAATTACTGCCACGGGCGCAGGGCCCACCCCAAACCCTTGCTCCTTGGGGAGCGGCGCAGCCATGCTGAACAGCGAGGTCATGCACACGGAGCTGCCGTCCAGTTTGCGCCCCCCCAAATGAAAGATGCGGTGCAGAGTTGCCTCTTTATATATGACCATGAGCTGTGGTCTCCAACAATGACAGCGTGGGCCAGAAACAGGTGTCACCTTAATACCTTCCCAGGAAAGCCAATTACCCCTGGATGATTATGATTAATAATTCTCTAAGCCCTTAATCGCGCTGACACCAGTGCCTGGAGCTTACCCCAGGGGGCACTTTATAAGGGCCGCCCTGCGGAGGTGAGCGTAGCCACTTCTCCTCGGGGTGACAGCGAAGGCTGAGAGGTGGCGGGAGCCCCACTTCAGAGGCGATCCCCCTGCGCTCAAAAAACACGCCTGAGTAAGAGCAAAAGGCACCTCACGAACCGCAACCATGAACGGAACAGAAGGCCAAGATTTCTACGTGCCCATGTCCAACAAGACTGGGGTGGTGCGGAGCCCCTTCGAGTACCCCCAGTACTACCTGGCTGAGCCCTGGAAGTACTCGGCGCTGGCTGCCTACATGTTCATGCTGATCCTGCTCGGCTTCCCTGTCAACTTCCTCACGCTGTACGTCACCATCCAGCACAAGAAGCTCCGAACACCTCTAAACTACATCCTTCTGAACCTGGCGGTCGCCGACCTCTTCATGGTCTTTGGAGGCTTCACGACTACCATGTACACTTCAATGAACGGGTACTTTGTCTTTGGAGTAACAGGGTGCTACATCGAAGGCTTCTTTGCTACTCTGGGCGGTGAGTTTTCCAAATATTCAAAAATCTTCTGCCAGGAATTGCCCCAGATTTTAGGAAGGGGAGGGTGGACGCCCAGATGATCTTGGAAAAACGTGGTGTCTGGAAGGTCCTTAGTCTGCTGCTGCTGTGGGCTGAGGCATTTGCAGTGTTTCAGGGTGGGAGGTGAAGAAAGTGACAAATGACACTTTTTTTTTTTTTGGACCTTATTTTGGTAGCCACCTGCTCAGTATTCTGAGAACAACAGTGCAGCAATGAAAAGCAACCAGTAGCAGATTTTGCAGTTGTTGGCTTTGCACATCTTTTTGGCTTGCTTTCTGACTTGAGAGATGACAAATTTCTTCCTCCTGTTCCATGGGGTTGTCTGTCATTCGCTCTAATGTGGTGCATGGTGGCACAGGCTAGCAAAGCTGGCTCTCCTCCCCGTGCCTGCCAGGCTTTGACCGAAACAGATGTTAAATAAAAATTATGTGTCTAAAAACGCCCTCCTCCATTTAGCTCAGCCTTCAGCCACAGGCAACTGTTTTACTGGTCCGGTCCTTGTGGCACAAGTTTCCTGGGAAGCTGTGGGTAGCGAGGGGAAATCCTGGGATGATGGGCATCTCAGAGTGGGACCGTAGGCTTGCAGGTGCAGGTGCTGTCTGGGACGAGCGGTAGGATCCAGGCACGGATCTCAGAACACAGTGGCAAAGTGGTTACTGTGGGTCAGCAGTGCGGTGAGGAGGTGTCTTCTCATGCCTTCCTACTGCACCCGCACTTGGCCTGTGTTCGTTTCTCTTTCCCAACCTTTGGTGGAGATTCACCTGCTGCCAGGGATCTTCCTCGGGAACAACAGTCCGAGGAGGCCTCATGCTGGCATCAGCGTGTTTTTCTCCTCCTGTTGCTCAAACTCTCTGTGTCCCCATCCCTCTCTCTCACTGGTGCAGGTGAAATTGCTCTCTGGTCACTGGTTGTCCTGGCTGTTGAAAGATACGTAGTGGTCTGCAAGCCCATGAGCAACTTCCGCTTCGGGGAGAACCATGCCATCATGGGCGTTGCCTTCTCCTGGATCATGGCCTTGGCGTGCGCAGCTCCCCCGCTGTTTGGCTGGTCCAGGTAGGGAGGGCGCTGTGCCCGGCGCCTGGGGCTGCGGGAGCCTGGCTGGCGGCGGCTCGGCCATGGCTTCCAGCTGGTGTCCTCTGCTGGGTGCTGACCTTTGTGGCTCACCTTGCAGGTACATCCCCGAGGGCATGCAGTGCTCATGCGGGATCGACTATTATACCCTGAAGCCAGAGATCAACAACGAATCCTTCGTCATCTACATGTTTGTGGTTCACTTCATAATCCCCCTGACAGTCATTTTCTTCTGCTACGGGAACCTGGTTTGCACTGTCAAGGAGGTGGGTACCTGCCAGTGGTGCTGGGCCGGGGACCACCCCTCTCCCCAGTGCTGGGAAGGGGCCCACACCGGGCTCCAGACTGGTGACAGAAAGGGCCCTCAGGGAGCCAGGCTGACCCTCCAGGAAGGGGAATCAGCAAACTCCAGCTGTGCAGCTGAACGACCCCAAGCCCTGACCCCGTGTCCCGTGCCGGTGCAGCCCTCCCCAGCTCCATCACACTTGTGTTCCCTTCTGCCCGCAGGCTGCCGCCCAGCAGCAGGAGTCTGCCACCACCCAGAAGGCAGAGAAAGAAGTGACCCGCATGGTCATCATCATGGTCATTGCCTTCCTGATCTGCTGGGTCCCCTACGCCAGCGTCGCTTTCTACATCTTCACCAACCAGGGGTCAGACTTCGGGCCCATCTTCATGACCATCCCGGCATTCTTTGCCAAGAGCTCCGCCATCTACAACCCCGTGATCTACATCGTAATGAACAAACAGGTAACTGGCCGGATGCCAGGCAATCTCCTTTTTTGCGTTTCGCTTTATAACAGCTTCCAGAGAATTACGGCACCTCGAGGTACCAGTGGGCCGGGAGGGGGGTTTCTTTCCAGGTGATCGTGTGCTGGCACACAGCAGGGCGACTGGGCAGCTCATCCTTGGCCTTGCATAAATCTCATAAACGCAAGCCCATCCTGCCTGAAATGACCCAGGCGCTGGGTCGGTGGAGGACCCGGGGCTGCGTCTGGGCAGCTCCGAGCAGCAGGCAGGGCGGGCAGCGGGCAGGGGGTTTCCAAGCTGCTCTGCCGGGCTCGGAGGCAGCCCCACCGCCGGAGCCATGCTGGCCTCCCCAGCCTCACCCCGGCCATCCCTCTCTTCCAGTTCCGTAACTGCATGATCACAACCCTCTGCTGCGGCAAGAACCCGCTGGGTGACGAGGACACGTCTGCTGGCAAGACAGAGACCTCCTCCGTCTCCACCAGCCAGGTCTCTCCTGCGTAGACCCCACCGGAGCGGCCGGTCCTCGGGGCGCGCCTCGCCACCCCGGGAGCATGAACCTGGCCCTGCCGCTGCCGCCGCCCGCCCCGCTGCACTACGGCCACGGCCCCGCGGGGTGGGCTCCTCTCTCCTGGCACTAGGAACCCTGGGAACAAGGCTGTAAATGTGTACACACGTTTTGTAATTAAAATGCAAAGGCTTAGCTCCTCCACTGGCGTAAATCCGTGCTTTTCTGTTGACTTGCTGAGAGCTGGTGCCCCCCTGCCCTGAGGGCAGACCCCCGGGACTGACCCCCCGCCATGGCAGAGCTGCCATGGCAGAGCCGCACTCGCCTCCCTTGTCCCGCTCGGCCCTGCCGCGCTCCAGCTGCCCCGGGGGTTCGGCAGGTTTGGCTGTTGCAAGGTGCCCCCAGCCCTGCCCAGTGCTCCCAGCTCCAGCCCTACCCCAGGAGGCACCGTGACCCCTCCAGGAGGGATGGGACAGGGTACCGGTGCACATGGGCCCCTCCGTGCCACAGAGGCGATGGCTGCGGATCCCGCCCGGCAAACAAGCGGTCTGGAGGGGGCCTGATGGCATGGCACGGCATGGCACGGCCATGTGTGGCATGTGCTCGGGGAGGGCTTGGCACTTGCTCCTGCGGCACAGCAGCGTGCACCCGGTGTCCGCAGCCTCAGCAGCAGCCCCGCTTGATGCCCCCCCGCAGGAAGCACCCCCTCCCCGCAGAACCGCCGTTCCTCCTTGGGCATCTCTGGGCCCCTGGCATCCCAGGGCCGTGCCCCGAGACACGCTGCTCCCGGTCCCCCCCCACACCTCCCCGTTCCAGCTGCAATCAGTTTGGCATCAGCCCGAGTAGGAGGTTTTGGCCAGTGCTTGTGCTTTTGAGGATTGATCAGTGCATCGCTAAGCTTCCCTCCGCGCTGTAGCAGGCAAGACATGGGAGCATATGGCTCAGAGACGTCGACATATGTTTTAAGCACTACAAGATGGCATATTGCAATTGTAGCAGTGTTCTTCATTTTTATTTTTAGCTCAGTTATACAAATAAGATGTTTTTCTCGCTGTTCAGTGTTATCAACATTTGAAACTATTTTTGTACATTATTATCCTCTCTGATTTCTAATCCTATGCAGCTTTGCAAGGTCTAATAGGGAACGTATAGAACCCATGCAAGTTAAACCTTTAATAAAGAGCAATTTGCAAGTACAATTCTCTCATTATTTTTTTTTATCGATACTTCTGCATATTCAGTGAAATCTGAAGATTAGAGGTTTATGAATAATTCAGTGTTTAGGCTGATGTCTGATTCATGTACTTCAAATCTGGGAGCTGGTTTTGGAGGGAAGAGGAGGAAGGATTTGGTGTTTATTTGCTGTCCGTGAGGCTGTGCTCCATGGCAGCCGTGCAATGCTCGTCACTGCAGCTCTCCCGCCCGCACCAGACCAGCCCAGGCACATGCTGGTGATGTCCTGGCCCATGGCCACAGGCCATCCCCCGACGTGATGGCCAGCCCTACGGCTGCTGCTGGGGGTGGTAGGGGCAAGCGAGATTTGGGACCCTGCTGCCAGCCCAGGCAGGTGCTGGACGCATCACAGAGCTGCCAGAGAGGTGATGGCCATGATGGCCAGATCCAGGAGAAGGCGATGGTTGGAAGAGATGCACCCATGCCTGCTGTGGTGCAGCCCCTGCAGCCCTCCAGTGTCCCCACTCACCTCTTCCCAGGGAATTTGGAAATGGAGCTGGGAATAGGCTGGTGGTGCTGGTCCGGAGGGAGCTGGGCATGCAGGGCCTGGGCACTGGGTGCCTCTCCCAGCTCCTCGCTCCAGCCCTGGCTCCTGCTGGCACCTCGGTCCCCTCCCAGGATCCATCCCTGGGCTCGGCAGGGTGGGCACAGACCTTGACAAAGGCCCTTCTGGGCAGCACTTTGCACATACATTGGTGTGGTAACATGTCCGCTGACTCGGGCCATGAACCAGCTCTGCCATCATGTAGTCCCAGCCCTTCCTCAAGCTTGCAGCTCCCCCACGGCTTTGACAGTGATGTGCACAAAAGCCCTGTGACTCTTGTGTAAAGAGGAGGGGACTGACACGGCGCGCTGCAGAGAAACACAGTGGTCTCCAAGGGGGGACATTCACGGTGTTCCTGCGCCAAAGAGCAGTTGATGAATTACTCTGCCTCGCAAGCACAGGCAGAACAGAAAGTAGCAAAATAGCCTGCCCCACTGGAATGGTGGGGAAAGTGTCCGTAGGGTCACAAGAGAACTTATTTTTAACACAGCCATCACACAGAAGTCCCCTGGCTGCCTTGGGGACCCCAGATGGCCGAGGGCTCAGCTCACACCTGGCCCATGGGACGATGCTGTCTTCGGTGTGGGGTGGTTGCTGCGCCAGGAGCCAGCACGGAGGGGACACAGAGGGGACACGGATGGGCTGCCTGTGTGTGGGGCTGGGAGTGCTCTCCCCCAAGCACTGTGGGATTCAGCACGCAGGGGCGAGTAAGGGTCCTGCTAGTGAGTGCACACCTGGGGCTACTGTCAGAGCACCGCTCCTCCTGCCTTCGCTGGCCAGCAAAGGTCTCCATTTTCCTCCTCTCATTTGTGGGATCGGTTTGCCCTCCATTATCAGGCTCCCTGGGCAATGCAGCCCCCTGCTTCCCAGTGGGGCTGTCCCGGGCGAAGGAAGCCAGCATGTCACACCAGCACACCAGGAATGGGTCCCATCTGGGCCCCACGCTGCGGGCTGGCTCCCTGTCCACCCCACAGCGAGTGCCATCAGCACGCCATGATCCCAGCACCCTGCCACCCACCAAGCAGCGGGTGGGTGCCTTTCCCCTGCATGTTCAGGGCAATCACCCCGTGACCACCCTGTCTCTTGCCCTCTCCGAACCCTGTGCTCGGACATGCCCCTTCTCCCTCCAGCCCCTCACAAAGCCTTGGCAAGGGGCACTAGGCTTCCAGCCACCTGCTCCCACGGGGGTGGCAACCAGAGCAATTAGCAACTGCTAACCAGCCCCTGCAGTTAGGGTGCTAATCAGATAAATTAGCTGGAAGTGAACTGAGCCTGTGAGCAAAGGCAGTGGTGCTGCAAGCAGAGCTGGGGCTGTCTGGGACTTTAGGGGTGTGTGTGCACGCTGCCATGGAGCCTCAGCTGGGTAAGGGGTTTGCTGAACGCTGCGGGGTCCCAGCAGAGCTGTGGCTGGAGCTCCACTGGGGCTCTGGTGGCCGTGGTCCCTGTGAGGCCGCAGGGATGAGCGGGGTGGTGGCTTCTCGGCTTCTGGGGGAGTTGCAGCCCTCGGGGCTGGGCCTGGGTCCCAAGAGGTGCCTCTCGCCTCTCCCAGCAGCTGAAGCTGCCGGCACAGCTCAGCTCCTGCATCCGCGGGCCCGGAGCTGTTGGGCTTCCCACCCTTCCACCCTGCACATGGTCATCGAGGCACTGCGGGCCCACAATGACAGGAAGGGCACCTCTGTTGTCGCCATTAAGCGGTTCATCCTGGCCAAGTACCCCACCGTGGACCCCATCCGCCTCAAGTACCTGCTGAAGCAGGCGCTGAGCAAGGGGCTGAGCCGTGGGGACCTGGTGCGGCCACGCAACTCCTCTGCCGTGGGGGCCACCGGCCGCTTCAAGGTGAGGAGAGGGCTGCCAGCGCGGAAGCGGTGGGGCTGGGGGCCACAGTGCTGCCTGGCCCCGCTTCCACCCTTCTCTCTCCCCCAGTTGGCCCCTGAGAAGCTGCGGCACAAGCAGCCACCAGGCCAGGCAGATTCCAACAGAGGACAGGCCCTGAAGCCGGGACAGAAAGGGACTACCAAGCCCCTCCAGGCCCCTGCAGCGGGTGTGCATCAGCAAGGTAAATGGCTGGCGGTGCCACGAGCCACCCCAGGGCTGCCCTGGCTCTGTGCAGAGGCCCCTGCTGGGGCTCATCCACTGCCCCTTCTCCCACAGGTGCGGCGAAGGCGAGGCCGACAGTGGCGAAGGAGAAGGTGAAGGAGAAGCCGACAGTGGCGAAGGAGAAGCCGAAGGCAAAGCCTGCAGATGTGAGTAGGGCCCAGTGGTGAGGCTGCGTGGCTCGTGGCGTGGCGGCAGCCTGAGGTGTTCTCTCCTGTCCAGGCCCAGCCACCAGCAGCAGGGAAGCCCAGGAGCAATGGAGTGAAGCCCCCACAGGCTGCCAGCCACCGCCGGGCCCCGGGCAAAGGACGTTCGCAGCCCCCCATAGCTCCGGCTGCTGAAGATGCAGGAGGAGGCGATGGCGACAGCCCTGCGGATGCTGGGGCAAAGGGGCCCCGAAAGGCCCCAGTGGGAGAGAGCAAGGGGAAGGTGCCCAAAGGGGAACAGCAAGATGCCCCCAAGGCAAAGGGGGGTCCAGGCAAGGTGAGGAAGCTGCAGGCAGCCCCGGGAGCTGGCCAGGGGGAGGCCAGGGTACGGAAGGCAGCCCCCCCCGCAGCGGGCAAGAAGGCCCCGTAGGGGGTCCCGGGCAGCCCTGCTCCCTGTGGGAGCCCAGCCCTGCTTCCAGCCCTCGAAGTCTGGGTTGGTTTTAGTCCCCAGGACAGGTTTTAGCAAGAGGTGAACACAGAGTTAATAAAGCTTTTTCACTCCGTTCATGAAATGGTGTGACTGCTGCCCTGCTCGTGGGTCTCTCTGCTCCTGCACTCCCACCTCCCAGCGTCAAGTGCGCCAGCCCTGACCTCATCCCCCATGGCATGGTGGTGAGCTGGTGCTGCAGGCAGCTGCCTGCCATGGAGAGGTGCCCTCTCTGTCCCCATGTGTCCCCAGCGGCTGGCTGTGGTGGCAGACCTGGGCAGCCAGTAGTGCCGGACTTTGGGGGCTGTGTCTGTGTGGGCTGGCAGTGAGCCCCAGTGCTGGGTGATGGCCCGGGCAGGGGGCCCTGGGACCTGTGGGACACAGCACGGTGGCACCCCTGGGTACTGCGAAGCTCAGGCTTGGCCAGTCCTGCCAGTGTGGGGCTGTGGCACCCGCAGCCTTGGTGTGGGGTAGGTGTCCGGCCCTCTGCCCTCCTGGCTGCCCTTGTGCTAATGCCTGGCTGAGCTGGGATTACAGGAGTGCCGGGGGCAGCGGGTCCAGGTGCATGCCATGGGCAAGGGTGCCCAGCACCAGGGGGAAGCTGCCTGTGCTCTAACCATGGTAAGAGGAAGACAGAAGTCTTTTAGGGCTCAGAAAAAGTTTGGGGTGTTTGCTGTAGACTGCAGCATTGCTTGTGCTCCAGTTATTTATCTGTGCTACAGTGCTGACCTCTAAACCTGTCTTGCTAGCTCCTGTGGGTCAATTCATGAGCACTTTCATTTAATAGCTTCAAATGCCTGAATTTCTCTTGCTCTGCACAGAACAGAGCCCTTCTGAAGGTCAGTCTGATAATGCAAAGGGTTACAGTTCTCCTGGGCAGGAGAAAATAAGTGGAAGTAAAACTCTCTTCCTAAAGAGGATTTTGTTAATCTTCAGCTGGCCTTGCCAATGCCCTCCAAGGCTCCTGGCCTTGCTTTGGGGCTTAAGCAAGAGCTGAGCAAACTAACTTCTCTTTAAACTTCAGCCTTGGCCATGCTGATCCATCCTTAATGGCGCCGAAACTCATGTCCCCTCAGGGACAGGGTGGGGGATGCCACACTAATAACTGAGCAGAGCTCACCTGACCCTTTGATGGTCAGTCTCACAAGGCACTGCTTGCTCGTAGGGAAATGTCCCGTAACAGAACTGGGCAGGAGCTCACCAGGCACTCACTGTGAAACGTGAGACTCTTTTGCTTTGAGAGAGGCCAAATCATTTAACGGCTGGATTTAGCTTTGCTAAGAATCAACTTTCTAGCAGGGAAAGAAAATCCCTCTGGTGTCTGGAAAGAGCGGCTTTCACTGGAGGAGGTGGAAGAGAGAGGATTTAGCAATGCCATGGTTATTAAGACCCACGGGCTGCAGTGGGCATCAAGGTGCTGAAGCCAGAAGCCTTGAGGGCTGGCAGCAGCGGTGGCATGGAGCCATGTGCTGGGCTCCCCAAGGCTGGGAGAAGACCCTCTCTCGTGGGCTGATGGCACCTGGCAGAGGTCAGGGTGTCCGGCCTGGGCACTGCTGTGGCATTACTGGTCTTCATGTGGGCAGCACGGCATGTGCTCAGTTCAGGTGCGTGGTGGTGTCCTCACACAGTTCTTCCCCCTCCCACTCCAGCTCCTGTTCTGGCATGAGCTGTGGCACTGGGCAGCAGGCACGGTGCATGGCCACAGCGTGCTCTGCAGGAAATCAGGGCTTTGCAGCCCAGCGGGGTAAAACTCCATCTCATATGGAAACAAGGTAGTTGAGCTGAACTGCCAACCCCGAGCACAGTATGCCTCGTACGTGCAAAGCTTGCTGCACACCCCCACGAGCCACCCTCATCCTCGTACTTCTGGGCTGGATGAACGCGGTGGTCTGCAGGCTGGGGGGTGTGGGAGGACAGACGCCCCATCCTCGGGGAAGGGACAGCAGCCTGACCTCGTGGGTGGTGATGGGTGTCCTCCACCATGTCGTGTGTCCTCTGTGTGCACAGGGGCAGGAACTTCACTACACAGGTTTCAGCACCTTGTTTTATTACAAAGATAGGCTTTTCCAAGAGTCTGCCACTTCCACTACACAGCAGTAAGGGCACTACACCCACGACACGTGCCAAAGTTTAAAAACATGTTACAAAGGGCTTGGGGGTTCAAGGCAACACTACAAACCCTCAAGTTGTTCCTTTAAAATGGTTGTAGCAACTACTTTTTTTTTTTTTCTTGCTTTGGAAAAAATTAAATAATAAAGCAATAGGCCCCAATACATGGCCCAGTCACATCACCTGGAGGCAAACTATACTATTGGCTCACCTGTATCCTTCCCTTGTAACAACATGGGGCTATCGCTCCATGGTCCTTTCCCCACCTCCCCAAGCTCAACGTTCTCTGCTACCTTGGTCCTTCTCACCCTTGCCTTCCCTGTGCTGGGCCTGCCTATATCTCTGGCAGCTATTCACAGTTTCTAAAAGGAAAAAAAATTCAAGACTTTTTGTGAAATCACTTTCAAAATAAAATGTAGCCCAGCTACATTCTTAGAGTTTCTATTCTGAAGCCACATCCTCAGCAAAGACATTGAAACCTCTACAGTGTATGTACTTTTTCTGTAGTTCTCTTTTTTTAAAAAAAAAAAACCACCTCTGTTCTTCCCCTTCCCGCCCCCCCCCCCCTTAACATATTGGATAAAGTCTGTCATTTGTTTTAAAATAGATATCTATATACACATACACGATTCTGATGTTCCAATTTCTGACAAATGTGGAATTACCGGAAACAATGGGATAGAGGCCACCTGTCCATGGCAGTGAGTCACCCAGGAGGAGGTTTGGTGGACCAAAGTCATCTAATACCAGGTTGCATCCTTGCCAGCTGGATGAGTAACGGAGGCTTACCTTGGACCCTGCCTGGAGTGAGGTAGTAACTTTTTTCTGTTTTCTTTTTTTTTTTTTCTTTTTCTTTTCTATTTGGCAGTTTGAAAATGCGGTGGCTACAGCTGGGTTTAGCTTTCATGGGCAGGTTGCCTTTGCCTGCATGTGAGTGCTGGCTTCGAGCGTGTGGCGCTAGCTGTGGTCCAGCCTCTGCAGAGGGGCCTGGGCGATGCTGGAGAAGACCAGAGTGGTCATGGCTCCCCTGGCTGCAGAAAGGACAAAATTGCCAGCACAAAGGAGAAATGGCCACCAAGCTGGGACAGCGGGTTTGCCCCAGTGCAGATGCCACGGGTCGGCAGTGAAGTTTCTAGGTCTGCGCAGTGAGACCCTACTCACTCACCCCAGTGTAAGGAGGCATGGGACGCTTTGTAAGGAGACATGGGACACTTTCTGCCTTTGCAGCTTGTGGTGCTGCAGCTGCTCTGCTGGCCTGCGTGAGCGAGAGCATCATGTTGCCAGGGGGATGGGGTCCAGTTCTTTGCCTTTATGGGCCGAAAAAAAGACTGGACACGCAGCAAAACTGCACTCTCTTGGTTGCTCTCGGGTGACAACCGTGGTGGGCTGGGTCCGAAGCAAGCAGAACGAGCTGCTTTAGGAAGACACCTCTGTAGCACTGACCTTGTTTTCGGTGATGATAGCAGGGAGATGCTGGAGCGCATGGGGCAGAGGGAGGGAAGATGCTACCTGGTGCTTTGCCCTGCACATGGCTCAAGTCAGCTCTGTCGGAGGGCTGTCAGCAGGAGCTAACCCCTGCTGGCATGAGCGGCATTACTGGGGCTGAGCTGGGGCACTGCCATGGCTGTGTGTGCACAGCCAGCATGGCAGGGAGACTGGAGTGCGAGGCAGAAGTCCTGCCCCTCATCTACTATGTCTGGTCTTCTGCTTCTAGGCAGAAGCCATGGCTGTGACCAGCTGGCTGAAAGGTCGGTCGTCAGGGGGTGTTTGCCTACACACAGCAACTCCAGCTCACTGTGCATGCAGATCTGGGAACCCGGGGAAGGGCAGCGGCCCTTCCCACACTGTCTAACACGTAACACACTCCCTCTGGCTCCATAACAGATGTCTCCGTCAGGGGATAAAGTGCTTTCACCATGCCTTAGCTACTTGGCAAGCAACTGCTTTCTCTCAGCCCCGAGTTCCCCATGTTGCGCAAGTCTCAGGTGGAGGAGTGGTTATGTTTTACACATACAGTACAAAAATTAAAAGGCACAAAAATACACAGAATGCAGCAGATAGTGAACAGTTGATAGAGTCCCTGGTGTTGGCAAAACAAGGATGTCAGAGGGATGGTGTGGAAGGGAGCTCACGCGTTGCTCTGATGGCCTTTGCCGTCTCCACTTGTAACTCCCTGAGGCTACCCTTCTGCTTTGTGTCTATTGTTACAGCTTCTGCAGCCCCGTCTCTCATCCTGAGGAACCACAAACAGGGATGTGGGGAGCCACTGACCGCCCGGGTGCTGATCAGAGGGAAGTAGTGAATTGAGCTTGCCACAAGTGTCATGTCTCCATTTCTGGCTGACAACAGCAAATAAATTATGGGTGCCACAGTGCAGACCAGAGGGTTTTTGAGCTGCTCGGAAAGGTGTCTCGTGGCTTCTTGTTAGGTGAGGGAGCCCTTCAGCCGTGGGCCAGGCCCACCCCCACCACAAGGCTGGTTTGAGAATGACCCTGGCAGAGGCAATCCACGGTGTATCCACGGCTGAAGGCAGGTTCCCTACGGCACTGCGCTGTGGAGAAGGTCACTTCCAGGCCTAGGCTTCGCTGCAGCACTCATAGATGTTATCCTCCATGAGCGCAATCACTTGCTCAAACTTGTGCTGGAGCTGGGTGCGCTTCGTCGTGGGGTTGGCGTCCAGGGCAGCCACAATCTGCAGGAGACACGGGCAGGTGGGCAACCGAGGCAGCACAGGGTGGGGGTGCCCACCCGCCAGCCCAGCTCCCCCCACAGCCCTGTTGAGCCCGAATCCCAGCCGGACCTCTGCCGGGGAGAGCCCACCCTGCCCTGCAGCCCCTGCGCTCACATGCCCAGCGCCCACCAGCTGCTCCAGGGCACAGCCCAGTCCCTGGGCAGGGGGTACGAGAGGAAGGGAATGTGACCAAAAGCCATTGTTATAAAGCGGCTCGTGGCACAGAGGTAGCCCGCAGCGCGAGACTGCAGGGGCAGGAGCCAGCCAGGGGCGGTAGGTGGCAGGTTATTTTGGGTGTGGACTGTATCGGCGTGCTCTGCCCTCCTGAAAGCATCTCTGGGTTTACAGATTGGGCAGCCCCACTGCAGCCCAGCCCAGCCAAATGCTGTTAAAATCAGCCAGGAATAGCTGGCCTTCTCTTCCAAGAAGTCGTCAGCCAAGGGATAGGAGAGCAGGTGCATCTGTGTGTGCATATATTACATATGTGCGTGGGATTATGCAGAAAATGATAATCCCTTTTCTGTGGGACTGGACGCGGGTGTCTGGCTGCTCGGTTACAACATTCCCTTGTTATTCCCTCCACAGGTACGCCGAGGCCCAAGTGCAGCTGAACGTGCTTACCTGGGAGCGATATCTCTTGGCATATTTGTATATCTCAGCCATGGCGACGTTGGTGTTGAACTCATTCCGGTATTTCTTTATAAAGACAGAACAAAGAGGGGAGGAATATTAACGTGATGCAGCAAGTGAGCTCAAGCTCAATCAGCAGGCATTAACTAGATTAAAAGAAGGTTTTTGCCTGGGTATTTTTGTTACTGTTGCATTGATGCAGCCAGACTTTTGACTTACTCCTTTAAGGAAGGTGCATTTGCTTACATCGGAAACAGTCTCAGTCTTTTTAAAGCAAGCCTTAAATGCCCATGCTTGATTGCACTGTTTACCCCTCAGTGCTCAAAGCCATTTCAAAGGATGGGGCGGCATGAGAGCTGGGCAGAGAAATGCCGATGGAAAAAACCCACTCGGTGGCTGAAGCTGAAACGCTGCGGGGGGATGGTTTGATTTTGAGGAAGCTGTGGCGCATCACTGGCAGGACTTGGATCTGGAGCGTGGCTGCCAGCTCCCGTTGCTGGTACCAGGGCCGGCATCCCGCACCCGGGCTGGCTGCCAGGGCCGGCTGCCAGCGAGCTGCCTGGGACTCAGGGCCGGCGCTGGCAGTGGGTGCCCGGGGGCCAGCTGGCCGGGGGGCTGCGGGACTGCAGAGATCCTTTTCCAAACTTCCTGGCTTTTTGGCACTGAATTTCACTTTCAGCTCCCAGTGCTGCCAAAGCTAGTTAGGTTCGAGCTAACTCGTGGGTGTTTACTGCAGCTCCGGCAGTAATTGAAGATGCTTAGAATTAGGTCAGATCAAGTTTGTGCCTGGAAGTTTGAGGCAAAATACCCTTTCTTGTTTGCTCCTTCCAGCACCTAAGCAGTAGCCGATTGCAGCCCGTCTTTGTTCCCTGCTGCTCCCCGAGTCCTGCCGTCAGCCAGAGCAGAGCAGGCTTGGTGCTCCTCGCTCCGGCAGGGCGCTGAGCCCGCAGACCCGAGCCCACCGGGGTGCACACCGGCCGAGCCCCCCCTCCACCCGCTGCAGCCTTACCCGCGACTCCTCTGCGAGGTGGGCGTTCATCTCCTGCTCGCTGAGCGGGGGCATGTCGTGGATTTGCTTGTAGTATCGCTGCACTATCTTCCTGTACTCGGGAATCTCCTTGGCGTACAGTAGTTTATTGGTCGGGGAGTCCTAGAGTGAGGGTGAGACACCGGAATCAGACACCGTATTGTTCCTGGCTGAAAACTTTTTATCCTGTTTGTCCAACTGAAATGTTAACCATCAGACACCGACTTCAGCTACAGCTGGGTTTAGGAAACAGCTACATCTTCGGTCCTGGCTTTGCACAGACCGGAGCGTGGTGGGATGGCACGGAGGCACAGAACAGCTAATGGCAGAGGCACTTGCTCAAACACATCAAGGTGCTGCAGAGAGGCACCAGCCGCCTGCGGAGCCACAGCACCGTCCCCCTGCCCTTCTTCCTAGCGCAAGCTAAACGTTTGTTAGCTACAATGCCAGTGAAGGTGGTCTATGTGAAAGTGTTTTAATTTGCAGCAAGGGCAGGCTAAAAAGCATGCACAAAGTCAGGCGAGGCAGCTTGCTGCCAGGTGATGCTCTGAAGATGAGTGTAGCACAACTGTGTCAGAAAAAACCCCTGTGCTCTGTGGCTCCGCGTGTGGAAACTGGTAACAAGGGGAGAGCTTCTGCATGCGTTTACTTGGGTCTCTTGAGCAGACAGCTTGATTTAAACTGAAGAACAAAGCTCTCTTACAAGCTGAACTTTGTCAGTTGAAATGTTGCTCTTGGATTTTTCATGTAGCTTTGATTTATTTCGCATTGGCTAACCCAGCCTGCCTGGCCTATATTGAGTGCACGTAAAGTAATTAACAGAAAATTCTGAGTTGTCTTGATTAATGTCAGCTTAGACAAAGCAGTCTTAACCTCCCAGCCACACGATCGGGTTGTACCAGTGAAGGCATAACCCTGCCTGCGCTCCTTGCAAACACAAGCATGAATGATTTTAACCTCAAGGCAATCCTGCCCCGCTGATATCATTACCCCAGGAATGAACTTGGCTGACTGGCCTAGTGTTGCATCCCGAAGGGAAACAGCCCCAGGCTCAGGGATGCAGAGGGGAGCAAGATCAACGCGTCCCACAGCCCCGACACTGGCGTGCAGGACTGGTCCCTGGTGCTCTGACAGGTGGAGAGGAGGGAGGACGGTCAGAGGAGACGAGCACAGCACGGCTTCAGCCGCGGGGGCAGCAGCTTCAGCTGTATGGGGCAGTAAATAAGGAAGCCCGGGGTAACGGCAATCTGCTGCTGCAATATGTAGCGTGGCTAATGCTGCAGGGGAAATGGGCACCAGGCTGTGGCACCAGATCCCACAGCAGTTTATTTTCAAACCCAATGACAAGGCACTACAGGAATATAGCCAAGTTACAGATTTTTTTTTTCCCCTTAGAAACACAAAAGAAATCCATTCTGATTCTTTTTTGAGTTATTTTCTAATTTGCATCTGATTTGTCCACTCTGTATTATGAAGAGATGGGTACTGGTGTATTAACTGCTTGCGCACTGTGGATGTACAGAGTCTGAGTCTGCTCTCACATTTGCAGTACCAAGAGCAACATGCTGAAACCGGGGAAGAATCCAGGCTGGAAAACATTCAGCGATATACTGCCTGTATATGCAAGCTGATTTTTATGCCGAGGATTTATTCTTCCCACATTACCCAACAATTCCTTCACTCGTGCTATTGTATTCCTGAAAAATGTTTCCATCTGCTGCCTGACTCCAGCTGACCCCGCTTCCCCTCACCCACAGCTTGACAAGGACAAATTGTAGGTGTTTCATAATGCATGCAAAAAAAAAAGACCAAAACCCAAACAAACAAAAAAATCAAATGCTCATTAGATCTTCCCCCAGTGTTAACCTCTCCCACTGAAGCTTCCTGTTGCTCTCAGTCTGGGGGATGCGCAGGGCAGTGCCCGTCTCCCGCCCCTCTCTCCGTAGGGTCCCCTCTACGTCACGCACTGTGCTACCGCCAGCCCCTGGGGCGGGGGGGGCAGCGGGGGACGATTTGCAGCATTTCTTAATAAAACTTATTTATGTCGGGAAGTTTCAAATGTCAACACCGCACTCAGCCAAGCCAGTGGGAGAACAGGGAACATGCGCGCCGGACGCCTTGCTGCCTGCCAGCCCCGCAGGATGGTGCATGGGAGCCCAATGGCGGGAGAAGAGACCTGGCCCGTGCAGCCTCGCGGATGCTCGGAGCGGGCTTAGCTTCCTAGGGGGGTGTGCCAAGTGTGCCGGGCTCCGACCACACACCGGAGGTGGCCAGCATGTGACAGAGACGCTGCCACCGGAGGGGAGCACCAAGTGTTCCATAGGCAGCGTCGGCCAAGTGCTGCCCAGGTGCTGACGGATGGTGCCAAGGGGATGGCCCCGGGCAGTCCCCACACCTCCACGTGAGCCAGGCTGGGTCTGTGCTGCCTGGGCAGGCACAGCCCGTGTTCCCGAAGGCTCGGCTTGCCGCCCGAGCTTCTCATGGCTCTCCCAGGTGAGAGGCTGTGCAGAAACCACCGACAGCAATGAGCAGAGCTTCACCTAAAGCTCCATCCTTTTCCATCCTGCCACTGGGAGTTTACATGGTCCCTCAGCTGCTGTTACGGGATCGTTATGCTAATGGTGTCCCCTAAACCAGCCCTGACTGAGGGAGCTGGGCTCCGTGCCGAGTCTGCCGGTGCCCCCAGCAGAGCTGACACCCACCCGTGCTCCCCTTGGTACGGTACACCCCTGCCCGAGCCAACCACAGAGAATATCCGTCTGCTCACACACCAGCTCAGCCCCGTCAGGAAGTGTTCCAGACGCTGTGCTGAGTCAGCTGGGTGCTGTCCTGGGACCGCAGGACAACAATATGGCCACTGGGTAACACTGAGCACAGAAGCCAGCGGCTGGGTCTCCCTCCATCCTCCGAGCCTTCCCGGCTGGGGCCTTGCCCTTTGTCCATCCTGCCTGTGACTGTGTGTTCCCACTCCCTGACTGTGTTGCCGCTTGTGACAGAGGGGTGCAAATTTCAAGCTCAAGCCAAAATAAAGTGGTGAAGGGAGGGAGAGAATTCATCCTTGGAGACAGCCAAAACTCATCTGCATGAACGTGAGCAAGTGGCTCTCAGCCAGCCCCGCTGCTGGGGGAGGTTGGACCGGTGACCTCCGACAGTCCCTTCCCACCCGTATCGGTCTGTGTCTGTGACTGCCCCAGCAGGAGCGAGATGTCCTCTCTGGAGAGTACCTTGCCCAGCTGCAGGTCAGACAGGGAGCAGGCGTCGATGAAGGCCTGGGCTATCACAGAGAGACAGGCGTCGATGTGGTCGGTCTTGTCAATGTCGAAGACGAACTGGGGGTTCTTCAGGATGTTGACCCAAAACCTCAGAGGTAGGCTGCAAAAGAAACAAGCCAGGAACACACACCGGGTGAATTTCTGTACTCCAGAGGGAGAGGGGAGGAAATGCAGGAAAGATGATGACAGAAAGTGAACAGTAGAGAGGAATAAAATGAGTAGCCAGGTTCTGCTATTTAATCACATCCTGGTAGCCTACAGCCCTCTGCCGAGCTGGAGACATTTCGTCAGGCTGAAGCACGTGGCACGGACAGGAGACTTCATGTACAGCCTTGTCTCGGCAAGGGTACACCCTTGCTCCTTCAGCAGCCCCCTGGGCCAGCGGTGGCCCAGGAGAGGCACGGCAGGTCTGCCTGCATGGGGCTTTTGAATCAAGCTTCCCCACTTGCCGATTTCTGTAGCAATGGTGTCAGCTCCTTTTCCTTCTTCCCCGACAGTAACCATCATCTGGTTCTGATGGTAAGCCTGGGCCCGTGAAATGCATTTCATGTGTCTTTTTCTGCTCTCTCATCATTTTCTCCTCCAGCTATTTCACTGTTCATCTGGCCACAACACAGTTTCCGTATACCGCTCACCCTTCCTACCATCCCTCCTCAGCAGCTGAGGAGTGAGAGCTGCTCTAATTCTTTGCTCTACTGGCAATTAAAGGTAATGAAGGGTAGGTAAATCTGTAGCTCAATGACTGTGTCGGCATGCCTGCTCTCCCAGCCAAATTTGTTTTTAATTTTCACATGTTGGGCTGGAAACAGTTACTGTCCCTGCAGCCTCAGAAGCGCTGAGTCTCCCTGCTCCCCCAGTTAAAGCTATTGGTTTCTCCCCTGCTCTATTTCCCCCCTTCACTTTGGCTCTGCCACCCCATTCCTGCTGCTCATCACATCCCTCAGCACCGCTCCCGGCTGGTCCCCAGTGCTGCGGTGCCTGCCACCAGACTAGTGTCACAGCACCAGCTCCTGGAGTCCTGTGAATGCCCTGGAGTCTCAGCTTGGTTACAGAGATAAGTTGGGAAAAGTGCCCCCAAGGGCTGAAAAGCCAGAAAGCAAATGACAAGGAGCCAAATATGCTGGTTTTAAAATCTCCTGATGTTTTAAGACCTGACGTGATTTTGGACTCTGTTTCAGATCTCCAGCGCTTGGAGCTAACACCATTGCTATCTCCTGTCGTCCCGTTCCTCTTCTGTTTCTCCTTTAATTATTTGTATTAGTGTGCCAGTTCAATCTGCCCTTTATCAGCCTCCGCCTCCTCTTCCAGCTCGCTGTTCCCCTGAGCTCCGTGTTTGTTCAAAGCTCTCAAAGCCTGTGTTTGGCTTCATCTTTTGCCACCCCGCCACCCCTCCCGTTTTCCAAGTCCCTCTTCCACTTTTAGCAACACTGCTCCTGAGAGAAAGAAGAAGGAGGGAGGGAAGGAAGGAGGGAAGGAGGGAAGGAGGGAAGGAGGGAAGGAGGGAAGGAGGGAAGGAGGGAAGGAGGGAAGGAGGGAAGGAGGGAAGAGATTTCCTCTTCCAAACCTGTTGGTCTTCCAGATGTGCATAGTGTCAGGGTCTGTGATCCCTCTTTTCTCTGCTTGCTCCTCTAGGAAGTCAAAGAAATACTTCACGGCCACGGGTGGTTTATCATCTCGGATACTGAGAATGGCTTTGAACAAGTCATCCAGGAACTTCTGCAGCGTGCCCTGCGGGACAAGCACACACGATGGACACTGGGGACAGCACCAGCACCCGAGCCCAGAAAAACAGCGTGAGGGGCTGCGACTGCTGCGCACAAGGGGAAATCCTTTGCTGCCAGTTGGATAAATCAGAAGAGAAAGGGGATGCCGAAGCAGGGAGGGAAAGGTTTGTTTGTGCATAGCGATATAATTAGCTTGCATTTGGGTTTAATTTCTTTTGGCATTGAGATTTTCTTCCTTACTGCTGGGATCTCACATCTGTGATTGTTCTGTACAGTAAATAAAAAGAAGACTAGGGACTGCTGGCCATTCTTGTGATCTCTGCTCCAGTGAGGCATCATGCTGGGATTAAAGATGGGCTGGGAGCCCAACTGCTGGAGCTGAGCACTTGCAGAAAGTGGGGAAGTTCAAATCTGAATTAAGATCGCACAGACATTCCCCCTGCTCCCAGAGCCGAGCATCTCCATCTCCTTTCCCAGCAGGATCTCTCGCTGGGGAGACGGGTTCGGGTCTAAACCGCGCATCACGAGCCCTGAGGCAGTCAGCATCCCTTTCATGTGCACAGACCCCAGACCAGCCCCGGGAGATCGTGTGGGGCTTCATGCAGCAGCGCTGCTGCTCCGAGGGTGAGCTGGAAAGCTGGAGGGAACCCAAGGAGCCGGTGGCGCCTGGCAGCCTCGCTCAGCACGCTCCAGCCGTCCAGGACAGAAGAGCCCCACCACCTCTCCCGAGTGACCAGCGCCGCAGCGCTCCTTCCCTAGAGCGGGCTTCTCGCTAAAGACCACAAACGAGAATCCCACCTGCCGCGAAGGAGGGCATCCCGTCCCCTACCTTTGTGGAGAGCAGCCTGGTCAGGTAGATCTCTGGTAGGACTTTCTTCCTATGGCTCTGTCTGTGGGACTTCTTATGTTCAACTGATTCATCGGTTGGGAGAACCTGGTCCGATATAAAACACATGTTCAGAGCGCTCCTCTCTGCAAGTGTCACACTGGATTTTCCTTTAAGTATAGAATTTCAACTGCATATAAAATTCAATTAAAAAGCAGTTACTATGTTATAAATACACCCTTATATGGCTTTAAAAAAGTGATTCAGAATACTCAGTTTTTCTGACACTTGTTTCTCTTGCGCTCTTTATTGCCTCTCTCAAGCTAGACAAAGAAAATGAAACAATCAATCTCACTTTGCTTGTTAGTCTGCTCGCCTTCCTGGTCTCTGTGCAGTACTCCTGTGTGGCTGCAGTTTAGGCTCCCAGAAGCAATGCACGAGGCTTCTGCGGGAAGCAGCTTTTCTTAGATTTGGAAAGAGTGCAAGAACGATCAACCAATATTCCTACCCTGGCCTTTTTAAAAACAAAAATAAATATTCCACTGGTCAGGTCAGTTAATTACTGCTCTATAATGACCTAGTATGCCATTTAAGTCCATCTTGGCATTGTTTCACATGTCCACATTCGGTTTCCCGTCCCTTCTCCCTTCTTGCGCTGCATGTACATGTGCGTGTGTGCACGTGCGTGTGTGCACGTGCGTGCGTGCATTGTGTGTTTGTACTCTATTTGAGCATGGAAACTTTACCAGACAAAAAAAAAAAAAAAAAAAAAAAAAAATCAGGCTATAAAATATTGTTGTTGTCCGTAACACTTTTTTTCATAACAGCTTTTAGCAATGTTTAGCACTTCGTACTTCCAGCGTGGCGCACAAGCAGGAACTAATAAATCTCCCCAGCCCTGGGAAGCAGGCGGCGTGCCAGGAGCTCCCAGTAGGTGACGTGACCAAGGCTGTGTGCGGTGCTGCCGGTGGTGCTGCACCTCGCTCACGATCTACTCTGTGGCTGCTGACAGCTAGATCAGGCACAACAATTACTTTGCCAGCCTGGTAATTTTTTATGACGTCCTATAGTACTAAAGCTTGTCTACAGATAACCTTTCTGCACCTCTTTGAGCCTCTCTGAAGAAAACTAACGAGCTCTGATCCGGCTTGTTCATCACATCTGACGTTCCAGCCCACAGAGATGAATTAAGCTGATAGCAGCAAGGCTGAGAAGATTTTCTCCTCTTTCATCACATACACTGAAAAAACAGGACCCAGAGACTTAAGTGCAGGAGAGACGCGGGATCACTGCACGCGCACAGCCCCACTGGTCACCTCTTTGCTCCCAGAGCTTTCCAGGCTGACGCCTTCTTGGGGGACACCTCCCCGAGAGCCAGCCTGGCCGCAGAGGACAACCTGTCCCCCCTGCCCGGCTGAGGGCTCACCACAGCCCGGGGCCGGCCTGCCTCAGCGCGGCCGCTGCCGGAGATGAAACGGCATGTTCGGCACCCGCTGGCAGGGATGAGAGCAAAGGCTTCTGTTGTCTGCCAACGGGCAGCCATCGTAAAGGTGAAATATGTCGAAATGTGCAGGAGATTAGATGGGCACCCCTCCACTGCCGCAAGCAGCCCGCCTGCGCTCTGCCATCACCCTCGCTGTCACAGCGGCAGGAGAGGTCTGGGGGAGCAGAGCCGCCACCGTGACCCGTCCCCTCGCGTGCCGGTGCCTGCTGCAGAAGTGGGCGACCTGGGAGCGCAGGAGGGGAGAGCCGCCCCCACTTCCCTGCCACGCAGCCTCCGCAGCCGGGAGCGGGGTACTTACCAAGTGGAAGTACTTCTCGGTGTCCAAATCCTTCACTGTGAAGAAGAGAGAGATGCAGCGGCTCAGTCGGAGGACCCAAACCGAAACCCGCCTCCGCAGGTGCCCTCCATGTCAGGAGGCGTTTTGCTTTCCCCAAGAACCCCAGCACCGAGCTGGCATTTCCACCGCAAGTGACCTCAGCATTTTTCTTTGTTTTGGGGTTGTTTATTGCCTTGTGGGGCACGTGGCAAGTACCTCAGGAAGTACTTTAAGTACCAGCAGCAAGAGGGTACGAGAGCAAGATCAGCACGGGGACACTCCTGCGTCACGATGCTCTGCAGTGCCCCGCGACGCCCCGCAGCCCCACGTGCCCTGGGCTGACTCCCAGCCTCATCACCGGGGCCGCCACAGCCCCTCGCAGCCCCTCGCTCCAGCGGGCGAAAGGACTTGCGCTGCAGAGACAGGCTCGGTGCGGGCAGCCTGCAGCCAGGGTTTGAAAATCCTTGCTCAATGTGGATTTTTGTCTCCCTTTGTCTGTTCTGAGTCTCTGCACAGCCTGTAACCTAGAAATAAGCTGGAAAGAAACTAAACACGGGTAGTTGGGAGGGAAAGGGCTTTTCCAATCAAGTGGCTTCAGATCCCTTCTTTTTTTCACTTTGTTAGCACAGATTGAATGCAAACCCCTAACGAGGATGTGAGACAAAAGGTGCAAACACCTCTGTCTTAAGGGCTGGGAAAGCACTGAGCACCCCAGCAA